>CM062807.1:491599323-491781823 GCA_031772625.1 Pinus tabuliformis | reverse complement strand
CAATTTTACTCTAACCTCGCTGATATGTGAGCCTGCCGATGTAGGACCTCCAATATATCATGAATTTGACATGTGATGGGCCGATATGTCATGTTGCTCTGACTGCAATCATTGATATGTTAATATACTATGCGCCATGGACCCTTGGTAGCACATATGCTGATATCACTCTAGACCTTCAATGTGTGGGACCTTTGATATGTTGATACTTTCGATTTGTGGGATCGTCAATATGTTGAGACCTGGGGTTTTATACTTAGGCATTTCTCCTTGTTTTCTTATTTTCAAAGGTAACCTTCAATTTTCTCTAACTTTTGATTCTAGAGTCCATATGGGGAGTTCTATATACCGTTGGAAATTCACTTCAGAGCACTTTCCAATGTAGAGGGTTTGATTTAGTTTTGAGTGGTTATGTGGCATTGGAGGCTAGCTCCAAACATCTTTATTATTTTTCCCTCTTTGTACAACTAGAACCATTTTTTTAGAAGGTGACAACATTGGTTCCACGTGGTAACGGGGCATTGGATTGCAATGTGTTGAGAACCTACATTCTGTGAACTTCTCTTTTTTGGGCATGGAGTCTTTTTAAACAAGTGAAAATTTTGTGAAAGTGAAATTTTAAATATAAGACTAGAAATTTCATATGATAATTACAATGTACAGACCATATTTATAATGAGTGAAAGATAGATACCTTTAACTCTGGAAATACAGTTTTAGGAACTAACCATTTACTGGCAGCTCCAACGATTCACCTTCCAGATTTTTGAGTAGGTATGTATTATTTCCTTTTTCCTCTGAAATTTTGAAAGGTTCGAACTAAAGTGAATCAAATTTTCGATATTTACCTTTTTCTTCCCATCGGACGTCACATCAGAGAACTAAATCCCCTGGTTAAAGAGGTTGATGCTTGGCCTTTTTGTCAAACAAGGATTTCATCTTCTATTGGTAATTTGCCAATTTAGCCCCCACTTGTTCCCTATTTTCATGGAGCTCAGCCATTTATTTTATCCTTCGTGTCAAAGCACTTAACTCCTCCTCAACTTCTTGTATTAACTTCACCACTAGCATTGTTAATTGGATTGAGAATACTGCAACCTTACCATACACTAGCTTGAAAGGTGATTTTCCAGTGGAACGTTTAGGAGTCACTTGGTTAGCCCAGGGTGCTTACTTCAATTGGGTGTCCTAATTCCTCTGATTTTCGGTGATGGTCTTCCTCAACACTCTCACCATAGTTTTGTTTGAGGACTCAGCTAAACTGTTTTCTTGAGGACAGTAGGTAGTGGAGTTCCCGATGATGATATTTAATTTCTGATAGAAGCTAATGAATTTTGCAGACTTGAAGACTTGAGCATTGTTAGTGATGATTTTGGGAGGGAAACCAAAATGCGATAATATGTTTTCCTCCATAAACTTAATTACCATTGATTCTGTAGCATTTCTGGCTGGGATGGCCTCTACCCACTTGGTGAAATAATCTGTGGCCATTAATATCCACTTATGTTGGCCATTGGAAGATGGATTTAGCTCTCCTATGAAGTCTAGTCCCCACTGTCTGAAGGATTCTTCAACATTCACTGGGATCAGGGGAAGAGGAGGAAGTTTTTGTCTCTGAGCAAAGACTTGGCACTTCTGACATGACTTGACTTGTAAATTCACATTTCCAAATAGTGTAGCCCAGTAGAATCATACCTTGAAAATTTTGTGAGATGTGGTCTTCTAGCTGTAATGACCTCCACAAACTCCTCCATGAAATTCCTCAATCACTTTATGAGTTTCGCCTTCTACCAAATGTAACAGCAAAACTCCCACCGGGTCCTTCCAATAGAGTTGACCATTAGATATGATATATTTTTGAGCTTGTAGTCTCAACGTCATGTATTTGGATTTATCTAGCCCCAGTGGGCAACTCAGTAATAAGAGATAATGGATGATATTCTTATACCAGGCTGATCCCTCATATGTAGCACAGATCTTTTGCTCTGTTTTTTTAATCCCATTCTCCTAAACATTTGTTCTGTCTTCCTCTGTTATCAAGTTTATTCCCAAATCTTGGCAGTTAGATTCTGATAAAACCTTGGCCAACCCCTGGCCTTTATGAGCTTATTAGGATTTATATCTAACTCATATTCTTGTATATTTGCTATCCAACTACCCCTTTTTCCTTCATTGTCTCCTTGCACAAGGATGTCCTTGATCACTGTTGTTGGGACAAATGCTGCGATTTCTGACTATAGCACATACACTCGAAATTCCTTCAAAGCTCTGAATAGAGCATAGGCTTGTTTCTCCAAGATGTTATATTTCATCTCAGCATCCCTCAGGACATGGCTAAAGAAGGCGATGGGCTGTTCATAACCATCTTTATTCTTTTGTAGTAGGATTGCAGCAATAGTATGCAGACAAGCAAAAGAAAATATATAGAAAGGTGTTGAGTAGTCATGACTGACTAGAACTTGTGTTTCAACAAAAGCTTCTTTTGATTCTAGTAAAAGAATCTCGAGAGGTAGAGCTCCATTTGACTTCATTTTCATTTTTTAGCATATATGTAATACCCTTCAATATTTCTACATATTTGGGTATGAACCTTCTCAAGAAATTGATTATCCCCAAAAATACTTGGACCTATTTCTTATTTCTGGGTAGAGGAATGTGACTGATAGCTTTGACTTGCTTAGGATCAATTTTCACTCCTTCTTGTGCTACTATGTGTCCTAGTAGCTTCCCATCATTCAAGGCAAACTAAGACTTCTTGGGATTTAAAGATAGCCCATACCTCCTGCATTTCTCAAAGGTGAGCTTCAAGTGGAGGATGTATTCTTCATCGTTCTTAGAGAAGACTATGATATCGTCCAAATATACCATTATGAACTTCTCTTTCTATCCTACAAAATTTATATCCATAAATCTCTGAAAGGTGTCCCTTACATTAATAAGACCAAAAGGCATGTGATAATACATGAAAGTTCCCCAAGGGGTGGGGAAGGAAATCTTCTTTTGATCATCAGGATGGACTACCACTTAGTTGTAACCAGAGAACCCATCCGTCATGGACATTCTAACTCATCCAACCACCTTATGTAATATGTAATCCATCTTGTGCAGTCGGTAATTGTCTTTCAAATATGCCCTATTAAGGTTACAAAAATCTACACATAACCTTATTTCTCCATTCCCTTTTCGGACTAGGGCTAGGTTGGCCACCCGCTCCGAGTACCTTAAAGGCACTATGATTTCAGCTTGTAGAAGTTTCCTCACTTATTTTTCAATAGAGGGGAATAAGAGTGGCTTAATCTGCTTGAGCTTCTGCTTGCATGGTTTTATTCCACTCTTTAAAGGAATCTTATGATGTATGATGTTAGAATCAAATGCTTTTAAATCCTCATAAGACCAACCAAAAACATCCTTATAGATTTTGAAGAGATTTAAATACCTTTGTTTATATTGTGAGAGGATTCCTTTTGATAGGCTGACCATCTAGGGTTTATCTTTTGAGACGATATTGCAATCTACTACTTGTTCATCCATCTTAGGAGCCATTGGTTTCGAGGCTACATCATTCTTATTAAATAATCTTTCCAATGGGACTAGCCCACAAGGAATAGTATTCCCTTCTAGTTGTAGATTTTTTTGTCCAACCACTGTGCCTTTGTTATAGACATTTTTGGGCACTGCAACCCCAATCATAAATGTCCATAAAACAAGGGCTCTTAAGTCCCTAAAAGTGTTGTTCCAACCTCTAAAAGAACAAGGTCAACTGATTACATCTTCTCCTAGAAGTTCTCCATGAAAAATTGCTCGGAACTAGTCAAAACTGGACCATCTCACCTGCTCCATGGTCAAAGTGCACAGCATCCCACCTAAATACACACGGGAGGTGCGATGCATCTTGTAAAGCCCTTCTATGGGGTGCGATGGGCGAGAGTGGACAAATGGCAGGGTCAATCTGTAAGGTGGAGGAGCATGGAATCTTCCAGAAACTTCTCCTGTGACACTTACCTCTCTACATTCGCCCAGGGATGAGTAAGAGATCATCAATCTCCAAGTGGAATCAATAACTATCAGAGAGAGGAAACTAATCAAATCTCAAAAGTTGACTCACCCCCCTTACAAACATCTATATATGGATCCCTCATCCCAGAGATCCAGAGGTTAGAATTTTGTATCTTGTAAGGAAGTGCTGCTGGTTTCTTGGTGCAACATCAGAGTGTTTGGTGATCTAAGCTTTTCATGAGGTGAAGATGGACTTTCTTGCTGAGAAAATGATGTTGGGTCAGAATAATTGGTTGTAATCCTCTTTGCTATTTCTTGATTATCAGTAAAGCTATTTAATTTTTCCTCCACATTCTTGTATGATTTATGGTATATGCATTTGTGTGGTAAATATATATCTGGTCCTATATTGTTTATGATAATAGATCTATGTTCTTGGATAGTGTTATGCTACTTTGATTCTACAGGTACTCTTTGAAGCTAGGTATACGGGGAAGCAAGTGGCAAAGATCTATCAGGAGAGAGAGGAATCAAGCAAGGAACCAAGCGCAAGACAGAGGTTGGTCTCCTTTCTTCCCCTCTTATCTATTTCTCATAAAGGAAAACGAAAGCAGTTTTAGTTTGTTTGTTTCTAAGGTAACTTCCAGCCTTAGTGGGACTAGCAGCTCTGCATAGACACTAGATTTCCCGATAACAAAATGGCGAATCCACTGGGGAGTGAATAGATTGTTTGTTTATCTACATTTTTTACTTTATAAACTTACAGATGGAGCCTGAAGTTAAGCCAGCTAGCCTTCGAACTGCATTTGCTATGAAAATGCAAAGTAGATCAATGCTGCTTCAGTCTATCTCCAGGTTTTGTTTATGAACTGATCAATTGATTTAAAAACTCTCTAACTGCCCTTGTGGTGGCTCTAGTGACCTCTTTAGATCTACCCCTGTGATTAATTTACTGATTACCACTTGCTCGGCCTAAATCCCTGAACTGAGCTACAAACTGTGACCCGGAACCCAGTTAAAGTCTTGTCCCTGGTCCAGTGCATTGTCTCTTCTGTGAATTCCAGATGCATCGCACTTCTTGAGTGTAGTAGGTGTGCTGCATCTCTTTTTCACTGTGTTACAGGTGCGCTGATAAGACAAGGACTTTCCTGCTCCTAGATTTTGGTTTCTGTGTTCACTCTTTTCAGCTCTATTCAAGAGTTTTGCTGCCTATAGTCAGTACACCTCTATTGACACCCCCTTCCTTGCCATTATTCCACCTCCATTGTGCAAATAACTGTAAATGTTTTTATGTATTTTGAGTCATTTTCAGTTCTCTTTTACAAAGAATTAGCGTAATTGTACTATCGTTTCTTGATTTGAAAGTGTCGCAAGTGTCGTTTTCAGTCATAGAAGAGAATCCGATTGTTCTTGATAGTCAATTACACTGTTACTCTTGTATTTGATTTTAATTAGTAGTTTTTCAAAAGTCGAAAGCAAGTTTTCAATTCCAAATCGCAAAGTGTCGTCATTGTCTTCATTTTGTCTTGAAAAGGAACTTGTTAGTAATGTCGCTTTGAAAAATAATTCAGATTTGCACTTAGCTTTCTTTTTATCATTCACACATTAAGAAGGCTGAAAACAAATACATGCATGTGCATTTGCATTTAGACTGTTTGTTGGTTTGATTTAGGACAGTGCATATAGTGCGTGCTCTCTGGTCTATGTTGAAAGAACGCTATCTCTCTTTCCTTAGTAGCTAGGATTTTCATTGCAAAAAGAAGATTAAATGATTGTTTATCATCTTAGATTGCATTTTAGGAATTGTACATCTACATCACGTGGTGAACTTGAAAGGAAAATTTCTTAAGCAAGATCAACTGTAAAATAAATTTAATGAATCTAAAAACACTTTGGAACCTAACGCACAACATCTAGAAGTCTAGGCTAGAGACGTATTTCGGTGTCGTAAAGCCTGGTAACCGTTGTTTTCATTGATGGTTGGGTGATTCCTCGACTTTGAGATGATAAGTGCCAGTACGGACTTGTGCTCCCACGCACCGTCGAGTATATATTGGGAGACCACAATAGGCTTTATCCTTTATCCATAGCAAGTCGTGTCTGCCGCCCTATCAATTGCAATGCACTGAACACAACATTCGGGAAGATTGACTGCCGTACCGTAAAAATTATTCTGCAGTTTTGCAATTGGTTTGGTAATCCCTCTGTCTAGATTTCCAGAGCAGTCTCTTTTGTTCCTTTTCAGACTCCTTAAAAGAAAAGGTCCATCTGAGCACTTGTCACTTCAGGCTCATTAAAAATCGAAGGCGACTAGAGTCATCTTTTGTTTTTTCTCGACTCTTAAAAATTGAAAAAACAAGTTGTGTCAAAGCGTCTAAAATTCATTTTAATCGGAATAAATATCACCTTTCCTACGTTGGTCTTAGATTGAGAAAAATGGAGCCCACCAACCAAGGAGTTCCCCTTAGAGGAAATCCTAGTCCCTTCTCCTCTTGGGGAGATGTTGGTGCACCCCATATGGCCACATTGTTGCTTCCAGGATTGACAATCGGCTTGCTCGTATGGCTCTTCTCAACCTCTATCGTTCAGAACACCGTGATTCCTGAACAATCTAGTTAGAAACTAAACGATACTAGAGTTACACCCCAACCTTCTACTTCGTCTAATCCTTCCTCTCCTCCTTCCTCTTCACTTTATGAAGCTGGTAAAGCCAGAAATCAAGTAACTGAGAAGAAGAAGGAGAAGAAGAAGAAAGAGAAGAGGAAGAAGGAGCCAAAGGTGAAAAGGGGCAACCAAGAATTGTCTAACGAAAATCCACACACTACACCATCCAGGCCTAAATCGCCATGTGTCATTTGCAAAGGAGGCCACTATCATCGAGATTGTCCTTGCATCCCTCAGATCTTAAGGGACTGGTCTCCTCGTTTGCACAATTCGGCGTCGTCAACCTCTGATGATCATGTTGAAAGTACACCATCAACTAGTGAAAGTGAAGCCCCTGGAAAAAAAGGAAAATGTAAATTTCCTTGTAAACTGTGTGAAGGCGATCACGCTGTCCACCGTTGTCACTTCTTAGACGAGGCTAAAAGAGTTTTGGACGACCGTCCGGTTTCACCGTTATGGCTTCCCCTTGGATATAAGAAGCTCTTGCCGAGTCCGTCACTAGTTGAAAATCCGGCTGACACGCCCTTGTGGTCGGCCGAAGCATCTATCGTTGAAGATAAACCATCTGAATCCACACCAGACGAAATTCAAAAGGTTGAGGCGGCAGTTGACCCGGTCTTGCCTTCAGAGGATCCATCATCAGATGATACAGCTACCGAAGAAAACAAGAATGACACCCTTCAAATTCTCTTCATAAGCACAGATTCCGATGAACATGGGGGAAGTCTACCCATTCCTTTACCGCAGGAAGGAAGTTCGTCAGTCATATCCAACCGTCTATTTGGTCCCACCTCCAAGAAACCTAGTTGTTTCCTTTGACTGGAATCTACTAGGCAGACCCCGTTTACCGGCTAGTGTACCATTTCGAATCATTGCTCAAATATATAGAATGGTCATGGCCGGTACCATCATAGATGAAGGGGCTTCTATGAGTATCCTTTCCTCAACTGCTTGGAAAGCGCTTGGTTCGCGATCACTTTTGCCTGAGATGAGAAATCTAATTGGATTTGACAAAGGAACCAGTCGACCATTAGGGATCCTTCCCAATGTGCCGATAACATTGAGAAGGAAAACCATTCACATGAACGTAATGTAGTCCAAGGACCCCTGGATTATAATCTACTCCTTGGACGAGACTATATTTATTGCATGGGAGCCATTGTCTCCTCACTCTTTAGAGTAATGTGTTTTCCACACTACGGAAGAGTGGTCAAGCTCGTAGACCAGCTTTCATTCCCCGGTTCACACATAGCAAATAGTCATATACCAACCCTGAATTCCCAATCTGTCCTCCTGATGAGCACGAGTGATTTGGAGGGTATGACTGAAACCCAGGGGTCATGCACCCTGGTCTGTTTTGACAAGAAAACCTTGGGTATAGGGTAGGTTTCCGCAGAGGATATATGACTGGCTGACACACCTGTCCATTTTGGAAAATGGGATTAGACCGGAATAAGGTACCTCTGTTAAGGTAGGCCTTTCCCGATAGAAAAAATGTTTTGTCTGCAAATTGAGGGGTAACCTGGAAAAGGTAGGCCTTTCCCGATAAAACAAACGTTTTGTCTGCAAATTGAGGGGTAACCTAGAAACTATACTTCGCTATACCTGGGGGCATGCAAACCTTTTGGCGTGCAAGCGAAGAGCGACCATTTATTTTTTAAATTTATAGGTCCTCTAACCCTTTAAACTCATAGGATTGGTCGTTTCCTAACTTTCATAAAGAAAGGATGCGGGGCAAAGCTTTGAAAAAATGCCATTCTTATATGAGACATCCTTATTATACGACTGGATCGAGTAGTTTTAACGCGAAATTCAAGCTCGTTAAAAAATAAACATAAGCAATGAGCAAATGTTCCCCCAGAGTTTAAGCTCATTAAAAAATGAACCATTTTCTGGTAAATAACCATTTTGGATGTATTACCATCAGCCTTTGAAGCCTTGGTTGTGTTCTCATCATCACCTCCACTCTGTATTAGCCGGTCATTCACCTCCATTTGATTGTTTACCCTTTTTGAGGAACAACCGCGAAGAGTGATCCTGTTAGCCATCCTTGTGACACTGTCGTGATTGGAAAATTCCAAACCTTACCTGGAATCAGCTGCTACCTGAATTTATCACTCGTTCCTAAAAAAACGAGTCTCCTTTAAACTCTTTTCAACCGACTCGTAAAATATGAAAATATTGCTGAGCGATTGGCCTCTCCAGCTCGTTAAAGGGATCGGAAGTGTTATCCCTCCTTTAGATTTTAATCTTTTTGGACTTGAGGGATTATTACACAAAACGATCTAGCGCTTGTTTTGTTCGGCTCATTAAAAGTACCGACAATTCATCCCTTTTGTATTGTTTTATACTTTTTCAGACTCAAGGGATTATAGGACGAAAAAGGATTATTGGAGTTTTCTTTACATCCCTTTTTCAGACTCTCTAAAATTGAAAAGGACCGAGTTATCCTTGTCGTTAAACTCGTTAAAACCGAATAGCGACAAACTTGTCCATACAGACAAGAACGAGTTTCACTGTCGCTAGGCTCGTTAAAACATAGCTATGGGTTTGCCCAAAGGGAAAATTATAGAACAAGCACATGTTATCCTCCTCAAGCTTGACAAAAATAAAGAGGTACTAGTCAGCAATGACTGGGGAAAAATTGGGAAGAAAACTTGAAAAAACTTTATTGGTAGCAAGTCGCTCTTGAACATGACACTTTCACTCCGCATCCGAGTCAGGTTGGGTTGTTCCATTCACTGGTCACATCACCATGGTTCCTTCACACCATCCATATTTGGGGTTAATGCTACCAATCCATCATGTTAGTGTCGCTGATATGTTCAAGAGAAGTCGCTCAGAGAATTCACCTGTGTCTCACCCACTGCAATACATTCACGCTCCATTCTTTCATGACCGCCACCCTGAACCTTATATCACCAAATCGTTTTCACCTCCGTTAAAATCATTTGCTCTGTTCCATGTCATTGATGTGGGATCCACTAAGGCCCTCCTATGACCGATTGCTTCTTGTCGACATCATCTCATTTTCCAAGAAGTCGATCTAGGAACAACCCTTTCAGTACTTTGAAGCTTGCATGCCTCAATGGCAAGTTTCTCACTTTCGGCGACAGGTTTACATCAATGGCCTTCAACCGAAAGATT
Source organism: Pinus tabuliformis (assembly GCA_031772625.1). Classification (NCBI taxonomy): domain Eukaryota; kingdom Viridiplantae; phylum Streptophyta; class Pinopsida; order Pinales; family Pinaceae; genus Pinus; species Pinus tabuliformis. Next base: position 491,772,016 of record CM062807.1, on the reverse strand, counting down.
TTACGTGGTGTTCGACGCCAAGTCCCTTATTCAAACCACGTGAATTGTACTGTAGTACCTTGAGGGTCATCATCATTATCGGTGATTCCTCTCGCGCCTGTTAACAACTTACAGCATTGGCTGGTAATCAGGCGATGTCTTTCCATGTTCGACTCCAAAACATCTCTCACATGGATTGACTTGTACTTTGAGTAAAGATTGAACGAGATTGAAGACCTCGGATCTAGTTTCATCCATCCGGGCTGCAATATATATTCAAGAAAATAAAGACATCAAATGTATATTATTACTGCACAGATAATCATCCAACCTAAGGGATGATATCTCTACCAGAATCCTCAGTCTACACTCAGACAATTGTCTGTCTTATGTACATGAAAATGAATTTATAAAGCTGAGCATGGGAATGCCCGCCTCAGATAGATCATGAAAATATTATGAAGATAATGTATAGTATTGTATCTTATTACAGGTCGCCTTCCGGCTTGAAAAAACTTCATATCCTCATGATAAAGCATTTCACCCGACATCAACAGATTAACGACCTCATGCCTTAGGGGGCAACTGTTATAGACACTTTTGGGCACTGCAACCCAAATCATAAATGTCCATAAACCAAGGGCTCTTATGTCCCTAAAATTGTTGTTCCAACCTCTAAAAGAACAAGGTCAACTGATTACATCTTCTCCCAGAAGTTCTCTATGAAAAACTGCTCAGAACTGGTCAAAACGGGACCATCTCACCTGCTCCATGGTCAAAGTGCATTGCATCCCACCTAAATACACACAGGAGGTGCAATGCATCTTGGAACGCCCTTCTATGGGGTGCGATGGGCGAGAGTGGACAAATGGCAGGGTCAATCTTCAAGGTGGAGGAGCATGGAATCTTCCAGAAACTTCTCCTGTGACACTTGCCTCTCTACATTCGCCCAGGGACGAGTAAGAGATCATCAATCTCCAAGTGGAATCAAGAACTATCAGAGAGAGGACACTAATCAAATCTCAAAAGCTGACTCACCCCCCTTGAAAACATCTATATATGGATCCCTCATCCCAGAGATCCAGAGGCTGGAATTTTGTATCTTGTAAGGAAGTGCTGCTGGTTTCCTGGTGCAACATCAGAGTGTTGGGTGATCTAAGATTTTCATGAGGTGAAGATGGTCTTTCTTGCTGAGAGGATGATGCCGGGTCAGAACAATTGGTTGTAATCCTCTTTGCTATTTCTTGATTATCAATAAAGCTATTCAAGTTTTCCTCCACATTCTTGTATGATTGATGGTATATGCATTTGTGTGGTCAATATATATCTAGTCCTATATTGTTTATGATAATAGATATATGTTCTTGGATAGTGTTATGCTGCTTTGATTCTATAGGTACTCTTTGAAGCTGGGTATATGGGGAAGCAAGTGGCAAAGATCTATCAGGAGAGAGAGGAATCAAGCAAGGAACCAAGTGCAAGACAGAGGTTGGTCTCCTTTCTTCCCCTCTTATCTATTTCTCATAAAGGAAAATGAAAGTAGTTTTAGTTTGTTTGTTTCTAAGGTAACTACCAGCCTTAGTGGGACTAGCAGCTCTGCATAGACACTAGATTTCCCGATAACAATCTTCCCATGAAGTTGGTTCTTGATCTGCCTCTTTTTCCTCTCCTTGATCAATAGTTGAGCTAGTGAAATCACCAACTACTTCTATAAATCATTTGATCTGCTCATCATCTTCGAATACCTACCAGTGCTTGACATTATCTGGTATAGAGGGTTTGTGCCTGACCTCCACCTCGTACCTAAGAAGAAGATTTTGAGGAGAATTAAAATTGATTGCTTCTCAGAAAAAGAATCAGCCATTTAGTTTCCTTCTATGGGAAGAATTTGGATATTAAAGGCCAGGAATAAGTTATCAATTAAATCCCATACTTCATTCTAGTAAGTCCTCAATCTGGGGTGTTTAAACTGGCACTGATTTTGGATTTTCTTTACAATCAGCTTAGAGTCTCCATGCGCATTTAAGCATTCAATATTCATATTCTTTATTGTTTGTAGCATAAGGAACAATACTTCATACTATGCCACGTTGTTGGTTGCCTCAAACTCCAACTTGAATGAGAGGGGTATCAAGCTACCCTCAGGAGATACCAACAATACTCCTGCTCCATTTCCCTCTTTGGAATTTGCTCCATCAAAGTATAATTTCCATACTTTGTTTTTATCTATGTGTTGGTCGTCTAACTACATTGTTGGATGTACTTTTGTTTCTTCTAATATGGTCTCATATTCTTCTAGAAATAGGCAGGATAGGTCACCTTCTTTTCCATACATAGGAGAATTCTTAGAACCTTCAGCTCGGGTCATAGCTTTTACAATTCTAGACTCTTTGTACAACCTCCTTTCTTCGCCTCCAAAAGTGGGAATAGTGGCATAAGTTAGATCTAATTTGATAGATCCCCCCACCTTGGAACCCCAAGACCTAGATAGGAGCATGCCGAATCGAGGGAGAATATCTGCCACTACTATGTCCATCACTATGCTCTTCACATGGATCTGAGCTAGGCTTACTACCAGATATTTTATCATTCCCAGGAATTTGACCCTCTTAGATTCAAAGGAGTATAGGTCCTTGTAGGGTTTGGTGATCTGCAAGCCAATTTGTTCCATCATGGCTAAGGGCACGAGGTTACGTGAGGCCAGTTATTTGTCACTGGCCTCATATCCCCTGATCTCGATTAAAGTCAGTCTCTGAGTGACATCTGTGTTGTGTCATACATCAAATGAATGTGTCCACATCTTCCCAATCATTCAAGAAATTTAAACAAGTGCTCTTTAATCCTGAAGATTGACCCTTTTACCCATGTTTCTGCATCGTCGTAAGTAAACCTCATTCTGCCTGTGACAATTCTCTGTAATGCACTATAACGTCATGACATTGTCGCAGGGGTACATCTGTTACTTGCGGCTGTCGATTTTTAGGTCTCGGCACAAGTACTCATGATCTTTCTTGCGACAATGGCTCTGAGTACACTGCTTCCTTGCGATTTCGTCGCTGAGCCCTAGTGTATGACTTGCGATGATCCAGGTATGGCAAATTAGTTCCAACAGAATGCTTCTGGGTGGTTCTAGAACTAGTTATTGGGTCAAGGGAGTTCACCTTTCCTCCTCTGGGATGGTGGTTCCACCTTTTGAGAAACCTCCCTTGAGGATAAGCCCCCTCTCCCTGATTTATGGAGGCTCTTCCTCTTATAAAAGCACTCCCTATTGCTATGATCAGCTAGTTTTCTGGATTGAGAAAATTAGCTAGCTTTGGTGTGAGTTTGATAAGTTTTCAGTGTGAATTGCTGATAGTTTAGCAGTTGGTGGTGGATTTCCTTAGCCTTGTATTAGTGCTTGTGAGTGAGAGAGAGTCATCATCTACTTGGGAGACCCTTTTGAGAGTGAATGCTTGAAGAAACATATTGGCTGGACCCTTCGAGAAATCTTGTGACATCAAGGCTTGGTTGTAAGCTTTGCTTTTATTCACTTTAATACAATCAATGGTGATTTCGTATGTCTTGTGTAAAATATACTTGATAGCATATGGTTCCTTGACTTTGTAAGTAAATAGATCATTGTTGTACTTTGTTATGTGTTCTGTTGTTCTCTTGTGTTGTTTCAGGTGAATTGCTCATTGAGGAGAAGGAAATGATAGCTGAAGCAGTGCAATGAAAGCTCCATCAAACACCGGTTTGAGGTAGGCTCTTTCAACAATGACTGTTTAAGGAAATTAGATGTTGCTTTGTCTTGTTGTGACTAGACCCACTCTAGGGCTAGAGGGGTTGCCTCTATCTACAGAGGGAACATTTCCTACATCACAGAGAGGTCACTTTCTTTTCCATACACAGGAGAATTCTTAGAACCTTCAGCTCGGGTCATAGTTTTTACAATTATGGACTCTTTGTACAACCTCCTTTCTTCGTCTCCAAAAGTGGGAATAGTGGCATAAGTTATATATAATTTGATAGAACCCCCCACCTTAGAACCCCAAGACCTAGATAGGAGCATGCTGAATCGAGGGAGAATATCTACCACTACTATGTCCATCACTACACTCTTCACATGGATCTGAGCCAGGTTTACTACCAGATATTTTATCATTCCTAGGCATTTGACCCTCTTAGAGTCAAAGGAGTATAGGTCCTTGTAGGGTCTAGTGATCTGCAAGCCATGTTATTCCATCATGGCTAAGGGCATGAGGTTACGTGAGGCTCCAAAGTCCAACATACATTTATGCAATAAGAGGTCATGAACTACTAGGGTCACATAGAAGGGTGTAGTGGAAGAATCAATTTCTTCAACACGAGGCCCAAAAAAACCATTGGTCTTTCTTATTGAAGGTTTAAATAGTCATGGGTCTGTACTGAGGTGGATGGAAGCATGAACTCAGAGACTTGAGCTTTATAAGTGGGTTGTTTTAGAAGTTTAGTTAGGGGAACATGGATCTTTACCTTCTTGAGTTCCTTCTGAAGATTGAAAGCAGATTGGCCCTTTTCTATGCCTCCTAGATCTACCTCTCTTTCTTTATCTCTGGTAGTTTTTATCATAATGGGTGCCTTCTCTTTTGTGTGTTCCTCAAAGCTATTTCATTCCTTATTTAAGGAGACTATTAATTTGGATGAGTCAAGGTTTAGCTTCCCTTTCCCTTTATTTAACACTAGGGGAATATCTTGGGGAGTAGTTTCCTCTTGTTGTTCAAGTTCCCTTGACCTCTTTTTTGAAGATTTGAGATCATACCTTCGATGTAATGATTGCATGAAATTCATAAATTACTTATAATATTCCCTATGTCTTCCTCATTTACTGTTGATTCTCTATCATGGCACATATCATGGTGAGCCAGGTTTTCCTGTTCCTCTTCAGAGAAGGAGGAATACAAGTTTCCCTGCATCTCGTGTGTATCTAGTAGTTTCTCATCTGGATCATCTTCTATATATAGAGGAGGATGGATCTGATCGAGTTGATCTTTTCTTTCCCTTTGAAGCATCTATAATGGTGATATTCTATATTGTGGGTTATAACCTCAATTTTTACCTTAATCATTCTCTTTTGGGAGACTCTTATTCTCAAGCTCAAGTTTCACCACCTTATGAGATAAACACTTAATGAGTTTATCCATTTCCTCCGAATTCAGATCTGGTAATTATTTATCTTGAACAGAGGAGGAAGATTCTTATTTCCCCTTTTTCTTCTCAGTAGGTTCATTCTTTCCTCTTGACTTCCCTGCTGAGGTGAAATTTTCTTCCACCTCCAGAGCATCAACTTGGAGTTGATCCAAATTACGAGACTTCCTCTCCCTTAGGGTAAAGCCAAATTGAGACTCAAAGGATCCCACAAATACTACATGAGTAGTAGCTTGAGGAGGCTTTATCTCAATAGGCAAGTTATTATACTTCTTATTGAACCTTTTTTTGAATTCTGAAATATCCTCTTCTGGCTTCTTCCTTATAGCATTGAACTCTATGAGGACATACTCATGATCTCTCTCCTCACCCCACTTTTGTGTGAAAGATTTTTTGAGTTCTTCCCAGGTGGTGATGGATGCATTGGGTAGGGCTTTAAACCATTTTCTAGCTTCTCCATCAAGGGATTGCACAAAGAGTCTCAATACCATATCCAATTGTTATACATTTAGATTCTCAGAAAAAGAACATAAGGTTTCAATGTGTCTTTGTGCAGTGTTTTCATCTTCCCCATTGAACCTAGGAAAATGCTTTAGGTAGTCCTGAGGCATAGCACTTAGGGGTTGAGGTAAAACAAGAGGGGCATATTTTTTTAGTAAGAAACCCGGAACAACCATCTGGATTAATGGAGGGGGATTGAGATTTTCCGGAGGAACTTGGGCCAAAACCACAATGGTTGGAGTAACTAGATTGAGAGTAGTGTGACTGAGTGTATAGTGGATATTCCTATTATTGAGGATAGGTTTACCTTTTTCAATCTTAGGAGGAGGAAATGAAGCAAAATGATTCTTAACTGAGATTTCTTCCTCTTTGATCTCTGATTTGGGGGAACGATGCTCTATATCATCTTCTGCAGGGTATGTAAGTACCTTAGGAGTAAGATATGAGTAGTGAATGACACCGTCTTGGGACATGGATGAGGAAGCCTCAAAGAATGATGAGATAGTAGCATAGGTAGTAGGAGTTTTTTCCTTCCAAGCCCTCTAGAAAATTAATTTCTTTGGGTCATATAAAGATGGGTTTTTTTGCTAAGAGGCATCTTAGCGAGTGTGAGGCTTTCTAAATGCCAAGATGATAAATGATAATGAGATTTCTGGAGTCTCTAAGGTGATGAGGATGCAATCAAAATGTCTTTGCTCACCTACACAAAGAGTGCTTAACTTGTTGTATCCCAGGGGAAAAAATCCTTCAATACGTTCCCCGACAATGACACCAAAAGATGTTGTCACTTCCAGAGACAACCTCGGATTGCTTACAAGACCAGTGCCAGGAACATATAGATTTTCGTGTCTCATACGATTCTCAAGAGGCTGGAGACATAACATATATTTTGAGCCTATATATATATATATACACACACACACACACACACACAATAAACAACATTGGTTGGTTCATTCATCCAAAGACATAAGCCATGTATTTCTGGTACTCTTTCACATATACAACTCAGAGAAATATACGTATAAACTAGTGGAGGTCGAGTAGTTCAAGGACCTAGAGTTTAATCAGCTTTGGTAGAGCAATGAAATAAGAGAATGAGATAGAATAACTCATCATATAGAGCTTGAAACATCAAGAATTCTACATTTATTTGAGTTAGAGATAGACATAGTGGATGAAAGAGGATTGGGTGCGATGATTCATGGACCGTAATTTTAAAGATATAATTTCAAAGATCCATACAGGCATGTGAATTAACGAGTCAACAAAAATGAATCTATAAGAACATATGAAACATTTCTAGCAGCTACAATTACATGAAATCATAGAGGAAACATGAACATAATGGAATTTGAACAGAGAGGTAACATATTATAGTACTCGAAGGTAGGAATCACCACCATTTCATTGATATTTTGAAAGATGCAAATCTTGAAGTCATACAGTCTCAAAAATAACATGTAGTTAATATTTAGGTCTCAAAACCATTTCTATGTGTTTCTTCCTTCCTTTTATAAGGAGAGGGAGAACATGGAAATTAGTTACAAAACATCACAGGCGAGAGCTTCTAGCGGTCAGCATGACTCGCTATCTCAGTGTGTAGTCTCTTTCACCTCCAATTATTATAACAGAAAGGTACTTTTCTTGGAAATAAAACAGAATAACAATAGCAATCAAAATCAACAAAACAAAATTAACAAGTGATCTAAAATGATTGTCCTGTAAAAATATCTCCACTTCACTCTCTTTGCTAACCTCTAGTCCAACCATGCTTCTACAACATTATGCCTCATGCTCTCTCGGCTAGTTCCCTATTGCTTTCGGTCTCATCAGTTTCACTTCTGCACTTACAAGAACCTGAAAGAGGTTCAACGTAGTGGCCATGACATATCCCAAACACTGTTGCCAACTCATTTGTCCCTCTAGACTTCCTACAGAACACTATTGGAGCCATACATGCTCTGTGAAACAGTTATAAGATTGTATCAGAGCTTAGGTTGTTCGGGAACTTTAAACTGGACAAGCTTTGTAAAACTATGAACGATGATGTCTTTAAGCCCCGTTTTCTTTGATCCGTTTCGGTATTTCTTCATCATATGACTGGAGGCTATGACCGGGTGCTTGGCCAAATATTGGAGGTCAGAAAATCAGTGATTTCCTATCAACGTCCTTGGTCCATCCTCCTAAAACTTGTGATTGTCGATCATCCTTTGTGCTTAGTCGTTGGTTCCTTGACTCTTTATGTGAGCTAGGGCTAACCCTTGTATCAGAGACCCTTTATCGGTGGATTGCAATCGAGGTTTCAACTTTGATGTAACAACATGCCTCATCCTGCGAATGCCAATCTCTGATTAGTGATGTCATCACTCCGCCACATGTCACTTTCTGAGTGGTGACACGTGTCACCCGGTTATGCCCTCTTTGGACAGTGGAAAATGCTAGGTCTGCATGCAACATGTCCTCCATACGAAAAAATCATGATAACATGGGATGCCACATGGATTGATCGAGACAAATAGTACTCTGCCACATGGCCTTCTAGAGGAGAGAGAAAAGGCCCTCCTGCCCTTGGTTTTTTGCTGAAATCCTTTGTAAATCATTTTTGACCTTTCCCGACATTTTAACACTAACAATGTTATTGTATATTGCACATTACAATTCCATTAGGATTGACACTTTTGGAAATTCCAATCGTCGATATGAAATACGACCTAATCACCGACTGTCGATTGCACTATGTACAAGACCTCGCTAATTGTAGATTTGCGACATGCCCAGCTTTGCTGTGATCATCGATTGGCAATTTCACTGTACCTTGCACCTCTGATATGTGATCACCAATATCAGCCGTTGATTGCAATCTTACTCTAAACTTGGCGATATGTGAGCCTGCCAATACATGACCTCCAATATATTGGGCATCTGACATGTCATGGGCCGATATGCGATGTTTCTCTAAGTGAGATTGTTGATATGTTGATATGCTATGTGCCATGGACCCTCGATCATCGATATGTCGATATCAATCTAGACCTTCGATGTGTGGGACCTCCGATATGTCGGGACTTCCGATTTGTGGGATCGCCGATATGTCGAGACCCAGGGTTTTACACTTAGGTGTTTTCTCCTTGTCTTCTGATTTTCAAAGGTAACCTTCAATCTTCTCTAACTTTTGATTCTGGAGTCCATATGGGGAGTTCTATATACCGTTGGAAAGATGCTTCAGAGCACTTTCCAATGGAGAGGGTCTGATTTAGTTTTGAGTGCTTCTGTGGCATTGGAGGCTAGCTCCAAATTTATTTGTTCTTTTTCCCTCTTTGTACAACTGGAACTCTTTTTGCAGAAGGTGAAAACAAACCTGATAGACATCTTGTTGGCATTATGACATAGGTTTTGCACTATGACACAGGTGTTGTCCTTGATGGCAACTAACTCAGATGGCAGATCACTGTTCAGGCTCTCCGAATGAAAAGAAAAAAGGTATACGTAGGTTCCCTGTGGCGAAGTCACGTATACACGCAGTATTGACGATCAAAAGTCGCGTATGTGTATGCATGCACTTTCATGCGTGAAAAAGTGTGTACTTGTGGGAAAACTTATTTTTGGTCCATGGTATTTAGTCCTTGGTATTTGGACCTATGGTTTTGGACCATGGTATCTCGTCTAAAATGTTGAACCCAGGTATTTGGTCCAAGGTATTGATTCTTTATGGTTTTGGACCATGGTATTGTAAGGCCTAAGACTATAAAAGGGGAAGGAGATCTTTAGGCAAAGGCATTGACTCAAGTATTGAATATCTTATGAAGAGCAAGATCTAGAATACTGGTGATTGGTTTTTGGTGCATAGCTGAATTTGAATCAAGGAGGAACCTGAGTGCAAGAAGATGGATAAGTTCTATTGATGGGTCAAAACTCAAGACTTGAATAATAGTATCATTGTGTGATTTTGATCTATTATATTTGGTGCATGATTTGATCTATAAATCTGATAATCTGGGTATAACTGATGTCCGAATATTTGAAAGAGTGAATTATCTTTTATAGATCTGTATGTAGGTTTGACACATTAGAGGCGCGTATACACGCTGGTTCAGTAAGTCAAAACAACGTATACGCTGGTTGGCCTTAATACAACAGTGTATGCACGCAGGTTTCTATATATTGAAGTAGCGTATGTCTCTTGAAATATGTTTTAGCTACTTTTGTTTATTGCTGCAGTGTTCTGGGTTCAGAATTGGTGTCTGGTTACTGTTACTATTTTTTGGGTACAACATTCAAAGAAGTGACTATTTGATTCAGTTTTGTTTGGTGCAAAGGAGATTGGTTGATACAGATATACTTGATGTTTGATTGATGTTATTTATGGATCCAGTCTGAAAATTTATGAAACGTGGTCCCTGGAAGAAAAGAGAAGGTTGTAGCCTTTTGTAGGTCATCACCTATGTACTAGTACCTCAGCTAGTACAAGAGCTAAGGGGGTTGCAGCTCCCTTCCAGGAGAAGCTGGAGAATGAGAGAAGGTTGTAGCCTTTTGTAGGTAGCAGCCTGCATATTGGTATAAGACTGCACCAGTACAGAATCATTGTAAAAGAAGTTTCTAATTAAAAGAAGATAGAGACGAATTGCAGCAGGTGGTTTTCACCCACATTGGGTTTCCACCTTATATCTTTGTGTCCATGTGTGTGATGATATGTTCTATTTTACTGCTCCTATTTAATATTCTTACGATTAATGAAGTCCTGATGCACTGATTAAAGATAAACAATTAATGAATCTTAAGTTTCCTGATCTACGCTGGTTTCTTTAGACACAGAAGCATATATACACAGTTTCTCATAGCTGAAGTAGTGTATACAAATCTGATTGTGAAATGAAAAATAATTGATTTGATAATACTGATTCACCCCCCTCTCAGTATTATTTCCAACAATTGGTATAGGATCAGGTCCTTCAGAAGAAGCTTGATCGCTTGAAGGAAGATCTATCATCATGAGCAACTACGAAAAAGAGGCATTGATCAGGCCGCCAATTTTTGATGGGAGAAACTTTGTCTATTGGAAGGTAAGAATCACAACCTATCTTCAATCTCTTGGTATAGAAGTTTGGGATATCATGGAAACGGGATACACATTTCCATCAGCAACTCCTATAGATACGGCTGGTAAGAAGTAGTATGAAACAAATGCAAAGGCTGTCAATACTCTATTAGGGATCCTATCTCAATCAGAATTCATCAAGGTTATGCAGCTCAAAACTGCAAAAGAAATATGGGACAAGATTGTTCTGAGCTATGAAGGAGATGATCAGGTAAAATGAGCAAAACTACAAACTCTCATAATTCAATATGAAAATCTCAGAATGCACAATGATGAAAGTGTGGCTAACTATTTCTTACGTATAGATGAGATTGTTAATTGTATGAAAAACTTGGGTGAAGAAATAAAAGAAGTTGTTTTGGTTGAAAAGGTTCTAAGATCTTTGTCTTCTAAGTTTGAATCAAAAGTTTCTGCCATAGAAGAAAAACAGAATCTACAGAGCATTACCATGTCACAGTTGCACAGAATCCTAACTGCTTTCGAAATGAGAAAAGGAGGACCATCAGACAGGAGAGAAGCTACATTCAAAGCCTCAGGAAAAGGAGATTACAATGAGTCTAGACATATGTCAGAAGGAGAGGAAGAATCAAACTTTGTCAAGAACCTTCAATGGGGTTCTGGAAGATTCAGAGGTAAGCTACCTTTTAAATGTTTTACTTGTGGAAGAGTCGGTCAATATGATGCCAAGTGTCCTCATAAAGATAAGCTTGACAAAGGTAAGGAACTAGTTAGATGGAACAGAAAACAAAATGTAAGTAAGAAGAGCTATTATACACATGAAGACAGTGATGCATTTTCAAATAGTGATGAAGATGAACAATGTAATGATTATAGAATTTTGATGGCTTTTGAAGATGATGATTTCTTGGATGCTGTAGATGAAGAAGGTCTTTATGAAGAAATTTCTAAACGTAAAATTTGTTTAGAAGAAAAGAATATGATTATAGATACTCTGACATTCCAACTTGCTGAAAGAGAAAAGCACAATGAAAAGTTAGAATGTGAAATTGTTCTTAATCTTAGATTTGCTAAAGGATCTGAAACTTTAGATGAGATTATCAAAGTGCAGCGTTCTCCTCTAATCAAGACAGGTCTTGGTTATACTGAAGAAGCATCTCAAGCACAGAAGCCATCCACCTCCAAAACTTATCTTGATGCAGCAAGGAGAAGTGAATAGGTTGACAATCAACAACAAAAGCATAATGCAGATCACAAGGTAAATCAGGCACAATTTAATTCCAGAATGAACAGAGATCACCAAGTAAATCGGGGGAAATCTACTTCAAGGATGAATAGAAGCTACAACAAACCACAGGTAAATCATTCTCAATTTTCTTCAAGAATGGATGTCAATCGAAACTACAATCATTTGGTCAGTAGGGTTGATAATCACAGGAATTTCTTCAGTGGCCAATGTTTCTCTTGTCATAACTTTAGACACAAAGCTGCTCAATGTGTTGCCTACAAGACCATCATGACTAGAGAAGATCAAAGACAAAGGAGTATGACTGGAATCATGAAAAGGACCTACAATAACTTTTCTTCTCTTGAGAATGAAATAGAATGTTCTATTTGTAACAATTTTGGTCATGAAGATTTTGAATGCAGGAGTAGGTTTCGGCAAACAACTCAGAAGGAGCAAGTTTCATTGAGTCCAAAAACATGGAGAAAGAAATAACCGCAACCAGAAAGATGTGGGATAGACTTATATGCAGAAGGACAGGAAAATCAGTGGTACATACACAATGGATGCTCAAAACATATGACAGGTGATAAAGAAAAACTTCAGCCATATAGTGCCTTAGAAAAGGAAAGGAAGGTCTCGTTTGGAAATGACACCCTTGCACCCATAAAAGGTAAAGGTTCTGTTCTTTTGAAAGAAAAGGTCAAAGCTGGAAATGTTATGTATGTTGATGGCTTAAAGCATAATCTATTGAGTGTCAATCAAATGTGTGATAAAGGAAATGAGGTAATATTTTGATCAAATGGATGCATTGTTCGTGAGCTTGATACAGGAGAAAAAATGATCAAAGGCATAAGAACTCCAGATAATTTATACATACTCAAGGGAGGACCACAACATTGCTATCTTAGCAAGAATGATGAACACTGGTTATGGCACAGAAGATTGGGGCATCTAAGCTTCTCTCAGATAAGGAAAGCATGCAAATATCAGGTGGTTCGTGATCTTCCTGACATCAGAATTACAAACAATACAATATGCAAATCATGTCAGTTTGGTAAGCAAACCAGAACTAATTTCCATGAGAAGGAAGGATTAGCTAACAGGCCACTTGAACTTGTCCATACTGATGTATGTGGTCCATCTAGGAAAAGGTCACCTCGAGGAGAAGAATACTTTATATTGTTCATTGATGACTTTTTTAGGATGTGTTGGATAAGACTTATGAAGCATAAAGATGAAGCTTTCAAAAAATTCAAAGCATTCAAAGCCTTGGTTGAAAACGAATCAGATCGCAGAATCAAATGCCTCAAGTCTGATCGAGGAGAGGAATTTACCTCGGATGAATTTTTCGATTTCTGTGAAGAACATGGAATAAGAATGGAATTCTCTACTGCAAGGACTCCTCAGCAAAATGGAGTAGTGGAAATGATGAAAAGAATGGTTCAACAAATGGCTCGTGCTATGTTTGATGAGTCTAGAAATCCCGCAACCTTCTGGGGTGAAGCTACATTTGCTGCAGTTACTATTCTCAACAAGACAAATGTCCGGGTAAATAGCACTCAAACTCCTCATGAACTCTGGTATGGTAAGACTCCCACGGTAAAATACTTCAAAATTTTTGGAAGCAAATGTTACATCAAAAAGACTGATGAAAATCTTGGCAAGTTTGAACCTAGAGCAGATGAAGGCATTCTCCTTGGTTACTCTCCCCACAACAAAGGATATAAGCGTTACAATAAAAGACTTGGAAAACATTTTGAAAGTATTGATGTAGTGGTTGATGAAGAAGGAAACATTCCTAGGCAAGTAAAATCCGAAGATTTCGAAGATGATGAGGACTATCCTTCAACATCAAATTAGACTTATGATGAAGAAGAAACCCATGAGGCACTAGAAGAAAAGATAAGGATAGAAGAAAAGACTCCATCCAGGTACGTTCAAAGAATCATGTAGAAACTCAAATTTTGGGGCAGAAAGAGACAGGTGTACAAACAAGAAGAACTATTTCAGAAGCTTCAAGCTATCTAGCATTTCTCTCCTCCACTGAATCACAAAATGTAAGAGAATCATGCAAAGATGAATGTTGGCTCAAGGCCATGGATGAAGAACTTGAGCAGATTGAAAAGAATAACACTTGGGAGTTGGTTCCTAGACCAAAAGATAAGAATGTCATAGGGACAAAATGGATATTCAAAAACAAGCTAAATGAAAATGGAAAGGTTATTAGAAACAAGGCCAGACTTGTTTGTAAAGGGTATGCTCAACAAGAAGGTATAGACTTTGAAGAAAATTTTGCACCAGTTGCTAGACTTGAGGCCATAAGAATGTTCCTTGCTCTTTCTAGCTTTCAGAAATTCAAAGTATTTCAAATGGATGTGAAATCTCCCTTTTTAAATGGGGACTTAGAAGAAGAAGTGTATATTGAGCAACCAGATGGATTCATTCTTGGAAATGATCCAAAACTTGTATGCAGACTTAAGAAGGCACTCTATGGTCTTAAACAGGCTCCAAGGGCTTGGTATTATCATCTGGACAAATACCTCCATCAACAAGGTTTTTCAAAAGGATCAGTAGATAGCAATCTATATATAAAAATTGATAATGATAAATTGCTAATACTTGTTGTGTATGTTGATGATATCATCTTTGGTAGCAATGAAGAAGCCATGAGTCAAAACTTTTCTTTGGTGATGCAGAAAGAATTCGAAATGTCCTTGCTTGGTGAGCTGACATATTTTCTTGGTTTACAAATCCAACAAAATAAAGACGGTATCTTTTTATCACAAACCAAGTACCTCAAGCAGATCTTGAAGAAATATGGCATGGAAGATTCGAAACCGGTATGTACCCCTATGGTAACAGGATGCAGCCTCAGTGCAAATGATGAATAAACAACAGTACATCAACCAACCTATAGATCCATGATTGATAGTCTGCTCTATTTGATAGGTACCCGACCAGACATCATGCATGCAGTGGGAATAGTTGGAAGATTGCAGGCAAATCCAAAGGAATCACACCTTCAGGCAGTTAAGAGGATTTTCAAATATCTTCAAGGAACACAAAACTATGGCTTATGGTATCCTAGAGATGCAGATCTCACACTTCATGCATATACAGATGCAGATTGGGCAAGAAGCGTGGATGATAGGAAAAGCACTAGTGGTGGTGCATTCTTTATGGGTTCCAGATTAGTATCTTGGTTCAGCAAGAAACAAAGTTCAATTGCTTTATCTACAGCTAAAGCGGAATATGTGGCTGCTACATCTTGCTGCACACAACTCCTTTGGATGATGCAAACTTTACAAGATTTTCAAATCACTTGTACTCCACCTATCTCCATCTTATATGATAAGACAAGTGCAATCAGTATTTCAAAGAATCCAGTCATGCATTCAAAGACCAAGCACATACCTATCAAATATCATTTTCTCCGAGAACAAGTACTTGAACAAAAGGTCAAATTGGAGTATGTTCCCTCTAAGGAACAAGTTGCTGATATACTCACCAAACCACTGCCCAGGGAGACATTTGAATACCTTAGACATAAGTTGGGAGTAGTCGATGCACCATCTTGCTGTTGAAACTTGTCTGTTTCAGAGAAAAGTGGTTGTACGCGAGTTTCATGAGGAGGATCCATGCACATACGCCAGTTTATGTGGATACAGTCACGTATATGTTGGTTGAAGACAAAAAGTGGGCCAAGCTCTGGGTGAAAAGAGTCTGATATGGGTCTGACAGAGACCATCTAGAACAGGTTCAGGGGGAGCATATATTCTTCTAATAATGCATTGTTGGTATTATCTTAGAAGATCTTGGTTCAATTTCACAGTTGTTTTTGGTGAAACAGAAGCAGAGGGAAAACATGGTTGCTGGTCTGAATGATGATTGACAGATGTTGCTCATGATAGTTGTTGATAACTATCATATTCTTGCTGTAGATATTTCGTCTCTATGTCATGTATTTCTTTTCTTATCAAGTCATGTAACGGCCTACTTTGATTTCCCCACTATGCTTGGGATGGATAATGTAATGTTCTTTTTTTATCTTGTGTAAACTTTTGGTGTATCCCCACTTGGTTGGGTGGATGAGTCAATCCCCACTTGGTTGGGAGATGGATGTATGTATGAGTCTTTGGTGGTAGGAAGGTCACTTATGATGTATAAAGTTATGTATCTTCTTGTAGAAAATCTTCCTGCAGACCTTGCCTATAGTCATGGGGAGCATGGACAGCACAACAGAGCAGAGATTTCAGCATGAACTCAGGGGGAGCATAACCCTTTGCCCTTGATGTCAAAGGGGGAGAATGACTTTGAGTGACTTGGGGTTGCCATCAAGTCCAAAGGGGGAGATTATTGGCATTATGACACAGGTGTTGTCCTTGATGGCAACTCACTCAGATGGCAGATCACTGTTCAAGCTCTCAAAATGAAAAGAAAAGAGGTATACGTAGGTTCCCTGTGGCGAAGTCGCATATACACGCAGTATTGCTAATCAAAAGTTGTGTATGCGTATGCATGCACTTTCATGCGCGAAAAAGCGCGTACGTGTGGGAAAACTTATTTTTGGTCCATGGTATTTAGTCCTTAGTATTTTGACCTATGGTTTTGGACCATGGTATCTTGTCTGAAATGTTGAACCCAGGTATTTGGTCCAAGGTATTGATTCTTTATGGTTTTGGACCATGGTATTGTAAGGCCTACGACTATAAAAGGGGAAGGAGATATTTAGGAAAAGGCATCGACTCAAGTATTGAATATCTTATGAAGAGCAAGATCTGGAATACTGGTGATTGGTTTATGGTGCATAGCTGAATCTGAATCAAGGAGGAACCTGAGTGCAAGAAGATGGATAAGTTCTATTGATGGGTCAAAACTCAAGACTTGAATAGTAGTATCTTTGTGTGATTTTGATCTGTTATATTTGGCGCATGATTTGATCTATAAATCTAATAATCTGGGTATAACTGATGTCTGAATATTTGAAAGAGTGAATTATCTTTTATAGATCTGTACGCAGGTTCGACACATCAAAGGCGTGTATACATGCTAGTTCGGTAAGTCAAAACAGCGTATATGCTTGTTGGCCTTAATACAACAACATATGCACGTAGGTTTCTACATATTGAAGTAGCGTACATCTCTTGAAATATGTTTTAGCTACTTCTGTTTATTGCTGCAGTGTTCTGGGTTCAGAATTGGTGTCTAGTTACTGTTACTATTTTCTGGGTACAACATTCAAAGAAGTGACTATTTGATTCAGTTTTGTTTGGTGCAAAGGAGATTGGTTGATACAGATATACTTGATGTTTGATTGATGTTATTCATGGATCCAGTCTGAAAATTTATGAAACGTGGTCCCTGGAAGAAAAGAGAAGGTTGTAGCCTTCTGTAGGTTATCACTTACATACTAGTACCTCAGCTAGTACAAGAGCTAAGGGGGTTGCATCTCCCTTCCAGGAGAAGCTGGAGAATGAGAGAAGGTTGTAGCCTTCTGCATGTAGCAGCTTGTGTACTGGTATAAGACTGCACCAGTACAAAATCATTGTAAAAGAAGATAGAGACGAATTGCAGCAGGTGGTTTTCACCCACATTGGGTTTCCACCTTATATCTTTGTGTCCATGTGTGTGATGATCTGTTCTATTTTACTGCTCATGTTTACTGTTCTTATGATTAATGAAGTCCTGATGCACTGATTAAAGATAAAAAATTAATGAATCTTAAATTTTCTGATATATGCTGGTTTCTTTAGACACAGTAGCGTATATACGCAGTTTCCCATAGCTGAAGTAGTGTATAGAAATCTGATTGTGAAATGAAAAAATAATTGATTTGATAATACTGATTCACCCCCCCTCTCAGTATTATTTCCAACACATCTAACATATAACACAATCATGGTGTACACTTTTACATATTGTGAGTGTTCTCACATCCTTTAACATTCATTTTTTTGTCTACTAGTATTATATTATTCATCTTTGTTCGTTGTGTTCCCATGAGCTAAGCTAATTCCTATATACAAATTATTTTTTTTCCTTTTCGATTCATTTTTTTTATATTACAGTTCATGGGAGCCCAATCCAAGTCCCCATTGGGGAAAATGCACTTACTTTTATGATTAAGTGTCAAGATTTTCAATTTTGGTTGTTCTGGTTCTAATTCAGTTTGCCAATTTCATGAAGAGTACTGAAATAATGTTTTGAATATGATGTTGTATATATATATATATATGAATTATAGGTATAGTAATTGGCATTTGAATCTAAATATAGTTCTTGTTACAGTAAATGTATTGCTTATTTTTCAATACTTCTTAAGCACAAAGACTGATTATTGTGTTCTAATTTTGAGTCTATTACAATTCACTGATAATGTCTTGTCTAATTTTTCAAACATGAGATTTGAGCCTTTGTATTATATCTAATGTTGTGTTATTGATTAAAACAAAAGTGGACATTTGACAAGATTTTTGGATCTCAAACATACATCTCTCACAAATACATGTGTTTTAATCTTCTGAAGCTCGAAATGTGTTATGCGTTTAGTACTGAGTTAATTCCATTTTACGGAGTACATAAATGTAGATGAAGCTTTCATTGTGCTTCCTTTGCACTCCCACACTCTGTGTAATCAAAGCTCCCTCCATTGTATATGACGCTAATTTTAAATATTGTGTGTCAATGTTTCTATTGTCAAGTTAATTTGTAATTTGGTTAAACATAACATTCATATATTCGAAATGAGTTTTTTGATTTAAAAAACATAGACTTGTTTTGTCAGATATGTTATTATTACATTAAGACATTCAATCCTAAGTTTATCTAGCCCTTTGCAAAGATTTCCCATGAATCAATATGGTAATCACTTTTCTATTTTTAGAAACATTAGGAATGTGTTCCCCAAGAAAAGCGTTTCCTCAACTTTACAACTAATAAATAATTTCCTTTCTATAAAATACTTGTGCCATGGAAGAACAAAATGTGTGGTCTCATTTTGAAATTTGTGGTTTCCAAGAAGCAATATACATCTAATAAAATATATATAATGAATTTTCACCTATGAAAACTATTGGTAGTTCATAGTACACTAATATGTGCTCCTCTAATATCTTTGTGGTTACACATATTTGTCTTGCAACTTTGGTTAGCATTCTATAAAATATATTTCATAAGCAATACAAAATTTATTTTTTAAGAAGATCAAGGTGCAGAGTATGTTTTCATTGTGCATCTTGAGTACTTGTGCACTTTCACACCTATGCACGTTGTACAATGAATGCTTCTCTTGTATCTCATAGTAAAATTGATGTATTAATTTTGTTGTTCTTGATATGCAATTGCTTGGTATATAATATTGCTAGATGTTTACTTCAATTCCATTCTATGTTTACTTGATACAGTTTGAAAGAATTATATGCTTTACATTTTTATTTTGGAGGAAATGGTGAATTCAAAAAACAACTAACATGTAAATTTATGTTTTTTCATAACTTATGTAATTTTAATAAATAATATTACCTTAAATCTATTGATTTGGGTCATATATAACTTTTGCATATAATATAACTTATTTTGTTTTGGCATTCACAAATCATGTTAGCTCATTAGATAAGGCCATTCAATTTAATAACATGACAAATGTTTTCTATAATGCTAAAGCTATTTACTACAATATTTTTCTCATAGTCACCACTATCATATTTGTGCTTTGGAATTATTTCAAAATTTCTAATAAAAACACCAACACTTGGGATAAGTTTTGCCTCATATTGTTTGATAAACTGTATTGGTACAAACAATGCTATTGTTATTTTAACCTTCTTATCTTTCAAATCTGAATGGAGTATTACTTTTATCTTATTTTCTATGTGAAAAAAAGTAGTTATGTCAGTGACAAATTGCCATGGAAAATGCACCTGAGATTTGATCCATAGCGAATTGAGTCGTTTCACCATTATTCAACGACTTAACTATTCCCCATGAGATATCAAAATTTTCATTGATGTTGAAAGAATCTATTGTGAATAGAATAAGAACAAGCACTGATCTTATCTATGTGAACTCTTGTTAATGTGTTTGAAATCCTAAAAGGATTGTGCAACTCTTAATTTTCGATGA
This sequence comes from Pinus tabuliformis, assembly GCA_031772625.1. NCBI lineage: Eukaryota > Viridiplantae > Streptophyta > Pinopsida > Pinales > Pinaceae > Pinus > Pinus tabuliformis. Next base: position 491,751,965 of record CM062807.1, on the reverse strand, counting down.
TATAGTAGACACTTGATTGTTGGCGTTGCCTCATTTTTTGCAGTAGAGTATTGGACATACTAGAAATAAGTTGTGACATGAGTAAATACCACTTTATACCTCAGCTCATTGTACATCCACTAGTACCTTGGGAACTTTGTTTTCGTGATTGTGACTTGTTTTACGATTTGTGATATGTCGTTCTTTCTCTTTAACTTTAACTTTTGTATTCATGGTAGTATTATGTGGCAACCTACAAGAAGTATCTCATAGCAACATAAACACAAATTCAGTGCATTTTGAGACAAAAGGAAGAGAATTATAGAAATGCACAATCGTTAGTCAGAAGGAACTCAATGCGTGAATAGGGATTTCCATGCACATAAATGTCAATGGATGAAGCCAATATACCTTATCTACAAATTACAATACACATCGATATGTAAGTAGGCTTTTCTTTAGGGTTTTTAATATTGAATAGTGATTGTTTTGGATAGCATGTTATGTGAAACCATACGAATAAACATTAGTTTCCATGGCATTTTGAGTGTAACGATTTCAAGAGCCAATTCCTAGATAGATGGTGAAAATGTGGGCATTCTCGAGTAAACACAAAATAGATTGTGAAAATGTGGGCATTTTCGAGTAACCACAAAATGCTGGAATAAGTTTTCACTATGCTCCTTGTGTACTTGCACCTCTGCATTCAATGCTACAAAACATAGCTTTGAGAATCAAACATTAGACCATTCCCAAAGTAATTTTCAAAACTATGTTTATTCACTTTGATCTTTCACTGGATTATCGAATTATATATTTTAATATTTTACTTTTAATTGAGTTAATTTCATTATGCTTTCTCTTCAATTTACACAACTCACAATAAAACCTTCCTCCTCACCTTTTCACTTTGTACAATGAAAACGTGCATTGCCCCTCAGCACTTCATACAATGTTAAATTCTCGAAATGAAATTGATATATTAATTTCTTTGGAATATACATGGAAACACATACTTCATATATGAGTTGAATTAATACATGAATATTTATTATTTTATGTTTATTGATATCACTCTATATAACTTCATCGATGTGCAGATGAGGCTATCATTGTGTGGAGTACGAAGATGTGGAGGAAAGATATGCAAAGGTGGTTTTCATTATGCGGGATATGGAGATGCAGACATAGAAATAATGATAGATTTTGGAAATGGGGGCATTCTTGAATAACCATAAAATGTGGGTCCCACAGAAAGAGGCATAATCTTAATCAAGAAGCAACTATGGTTGTAGAGAAAGAAACATAAACTTTAATTCGTAATGTTTTGCATCTTTGGATACATTCCATATTAACTCGCAACTATTAACTATGTGTTGGTGACCTTGAGTACGGAGATGCGTACGAAGTAGAATGAAATCTTTCTCCACATCTCCACATTTTGCGTAACTTTAAATGATTGAAAAAAATAACATATTTCAAAATTTATAGTCAAAAGAACTAAAAAAGTTTGAGGATAAAAATAAACTTATCTTAGTATTACACCTACCTCTTTCATTGTTGGAAACTCAAGCAATGATAAAGCTGAAAATGAATTAAAATGTGAACAATATAAGGAAATATAGGTTCAAGTAACTATCAAATTAAGCTAAACAACATTGTTTTTTTAAATAATTAATGCATTCCCATACCTACACACGCTTTCATCTGCGCACTTGGTAACACCAAACATAGTTTCGAGAACCAAACATCAAATCATTTGCAAAGTATTAGACTGAACAAAATGAAAATCATAAGCCACCAAAATAAGCTACATTGTTTCCATGAAAATGTCCATCCACTCATCCTATAATGTTGATGAGTAATCTCACTAGAGATAGGTTACCTAAGCGTCCAGAACTAACATAATATTTGGAAAGTTTCCATCCCATGAGAAAAAAATATGGTAATAACTCCTTGATTGACCATATACATTGCCATCAATGTTTGTATTCAATGGAGTGGAGGAGTTGTTATATGTCTTGTTGATCCTTTAAATGAGGGGGAAAATATTTTTGTTTTGTGAAAAAACCTAGATCTAGGGGTTATTTGTATATATATTTAGTTAACATATAATATTACTAGTATATTATTTGGTGTATATCTATATATATATGGCGACCCACTTAAAAATATCTATATCATTATCATACTAAGATGTACATCTAATGCTTTTGAACACCAGCTCAACCTTTCTCTCACCAAAATAGTTAATACCATAAATGAATGTACTATATCAAAATCATTGATACCATTAATTACTAGAATAAATACTATGTCAAATCATTATCATACGAAGATGTACATGTAATGCTTTTGAACACCAACTCAACCTTTCTCTAACCAAAATATTTAATACCATAAATGAATGTACTATATCAAAATCATTGATACCATAAATTACTAAAAAAATACTATGTCAAAAATACTTTATAAATAAGAAAAAGGTAGAATAAGACATTAAGATAAAGTTTTATCTAGTTAAATTTATTTTTTCCAAAACTCTTACAATATGGGTCATTTTAAAATAACTAAAATCTTTCTTTAAAATTTATAGTTAAAATTCTCATTAATAATATAGAATTATTATTTCAAAATTTTTACCAAATTTAGGAAAGAATTTCATTAAAAATAATAATAATTTTCTTATTATTTGATTATCCTACTCTAAAATGTTTAATAATATATTTTTTTAGACTAACTACATTGGTCATACATGTATAAGGTATATAAATGTCCTTTTATGGATGCCAGTATCCATGAAAAAAATCAGCATTGTGCGTTCAACTATGAAATAAAATAATCTTATGAAATACATACATAATCAGCATTGTGCGTTCAACTATGAAATAAAATAATCTTATGAAATACATACATGGGAAATTTCATAATGGGAAATTTTCATGGGAATTTTCATGGATTTTGGAATCACACATGTAGCTTGTCGAAATTGAAATATTATGCTTCCTCTGCCAAAGAAATTATTTAAATAGTAGATTGTGGAAATTGAAATAGTAGGTTTCCTATGCCAAATCCATATGACATAAAAAAAAATAGGTCATTTCTAAAATTGAAGATATTTATTAATATTTTTAATTATTACCAAAACAATAAAAATGGGAAAAGGGAAATATTAGAAAACATAATATAATTTGCTACCTAATTAAATGGCCCTTTCTCCTATTAATCTACTTGTGTATTATCATTAGTTTTTTTTAATGTTCTTCTTCTCAAAACCTATCTGAATATAGTAAACTTCGTTAGTAATATCAACACATATGGAAAGTAGTTATCTTCCAACGCTTTGCCAATGCGTCCTTTTTATTATTTAATCAATCATTTAAGAAACTTGCATTATAAATGGCGAAACAAAAAGTTAATAAACACTTTCTAATACATAATATTAGATGATATTTTTTATTTTAATTGTTGTTTGTAAATGATAGAACAACGTCAGGGGATTTCAAAATTTTCCGTATTTATAAAATATTTTTAAGTAATTATTAAGTGTAATTTTTAATAACATATACTATATATATCATAACATTAGTTTTATTTAAAAGGTTCTTCAATTTTTTTTAAATGATAAGCTTAAAAAATAAGATTAATAGCTACAATGCAATATAGTCTTTTTCTCTACCACTAATTAATTGGTTAAGGCTATGCGTCTTTGTGAGGAGCCCACATGTTGTTGTTTTTCAAGAATGCTTGCATTTCTACAATTTGTCATTATTTAGGTGTTTGAACCTCTGTATCCTGCACAATGAAACCTAGTTTTGCATAACATTCCTCTGCACCTTCGTACTCTACATAATGAAAGCTATCTTTGCATAGCTTTGTCCATATTTCTGCACTCTACGGAATTTCCGTAGTGTACACAATGAAAGCTTTATCTCCATGTCCATATTACGCATAGTGTGTTATTAAGGTCGTGCCTCTTTGTGTCGAGCATGCATTTTGTCATTATTCGAGAATGTCCATATTTTCACAATTTTATGTCATTTCCACATCTGCACCTCTGTATCCCACATAATAAAATCCACATTCATATAACTTTCCTCCGCACCTTCATACTTTGCACAATGAAAGTCAATTTCCAATAGCTTCCTTAACGTAAAATATTAAAACATATAATTCAATAATCCAGTGATAGATCAAAGTCAACAAACATAGTTTTGAATTAGTTGTTTCTTTATGGGAGTCATGGTTATGGATGTCCTTCTTATAGGCAATGCTTAACACATCTACTCTCAATTCCCTCTATCATAGGGTTTCCTTATTTGTATTAACATGTACAATGTTTGACATGTGGGTAATATATGATTTTTTTGGGTTGTATAGGTATTAATATATTCCTTTCTACTTTGGAACCTCTATAATTTTCTCTTCTTAGGCTCAAGGGCATGGCTGAAAAATTTCTAGAAGATAATGAATGATGGGATAGACGTAGACAACTTGTCTCCTATGCACAACAAGAAGATGAATCAACCATGGAATTTTTCTAAACATAAACTAAATATGAGGGTTAGATCATGATATAATGAAGAGAGGAAGAGGAAACACTATAGAAAGGGATTTTCCATGCAAGACTAGAGTGAGGGTTTGTCCTAGATACTGAAATTGAGGAAGAAATAGGACCATGGGTTCTAGACGCTTGCAATACAAGGAGTAGTTTCACTTTGTATTACAAAGTAATGGATATGTATTAGAAATCAAAGTTATCATTGGCAAGCTCCTAGTGGAGAGAGGTGAAGCATATTGGGACATTCAACTTCAATCGGATGAGCTGCAGCTTCAAATCAAGGTGATAGTGCATAAGGTTTTGTCTCTTGCGAAGAGGAAAACAATTCTAGAGTTTGCAGGTGTTGAAGATTCTCATGAACAAGCTACTATTTATGTTGTTAGTTCACCATTTACTTAATTTCTAGTATGTTTTTGTTACTAGCACCTTTGTTTTTTACTATAGTAATAGAAACTTTACTTCATTATCTGATGTTACCATTAGTTTTATGGACAATGTTTATCACAGACATAGTTTCATTTTGTGTGGAATTTGTACTCTTTGGTCATCTTAGATAAACCGGAAACATATTGTTTTATTTTAGCATTGGTCTAGTTTCCCTGGTGACAGAATAGAAGCCTTAGTTGATCCAGGTGGATTGGAGGCCACTCACCTATTCCAACTAGACCTCTAGTTGGTTTCATCTTCTTCCTTGTTTATTTTGGCATTTACTATTTTTAGCAGTTTTTCAAGTCCTAAACTTTCGAAGCAATTTTGGCCCCCTAAACAGCATTTTTTTGAGGTCTATAGTAGGCGCAAATCCATAGGCAAGGGCCTGCGTAAATCCTATAGTACTCAGAGAGAAATTTCCAACAAGGTATCGTACACGTTCCAGGGGAAGTTGGCTGCCCAACTAACCCCAACAAGACCCATAAACTCTTGGCGTTACATCTCTTGGGGTTAGGGTTTTGGTTGTTTAAGGTTTTCCCTTGTTGTTTAATAATAAATAGGCCCTTAAGTCTCATTGTAACATAGCTCAGAGGCATGTAGCAGCCACATCTCTTCTTAGAGATAAGCTACCATTGCCTGAGCTAGTTTATTTCCATTCTATTTGTACGCATATTTCAGTATTTTGATATTAATGAAATGAAGTGTTATTTATGTTGCATCTCTGTATTTATGGCTATATCTATAACTTTTTGTCCTAGCTCTTTCTTTGTCTCGGCTACCTCTTCCCCTCAACCTCTTTGGAGATCGTGCTGCTAGTAATTATTTATATATTTAATTATGCTTTAGCAGACAATGTTGCTATTATATATGTACGTTCATGTTTAAGTTTGGATTAGTGGTATCAGAGCAGTCTGCTCTTTCTCTGTTTTTAGTTGCATGTCCCCAACGAGGTCAAGGTATAAGGAGGTAGGGCTCGAACTAGTTGAACCTTTGCAAGACCAACCTCGATAGTCTCCCAAGGTAGAAGAAAATAAAGATGAGGGGGCAGGATATCCTTTCAAAATATTTATCGAGGAAGCTCTCAAGAGACAGAGGAATGAGATGATGGATAACTTTGCTCATATCCTCCGATGACTACCCACAGGTGATGCATCTTCATCCAACATCCACTCTAGAGGTGCCACCCATTTTGAGGTACAAGTTAACTTTGATATTCCCATATTTGAGGGCTAGATGGATGCAGACACCGTAGATAAATGGTTGAATCTATTGGAAGGATATTTTTTAGTTCATGACTTTTCCAATCGAGAAAATATTGCTTTTTCACTTCTCAAAGCCGCCCCACACGTCAAGGACTGGTGGGAAACCTACTGTGAACAAAGGGACAAGAGGCAAGCCTCACTGTTTTCAGTTGCATCCACTTGGGATTATTTCTAAGATGCCATCAAGGAATAATATTACCCTATCGATAGCTATGAAGATAAATACATAAATTGGACCATAGTATAGCAAAGAAGGGGCCAAGATGTGTCAAAGTTCACAAATGTTTTCCATGCCCTCCACACGAAGTTGGGTATCAAGGATTCTGAGTGGAAGTTGGTACTCAAGTACCATGGCTGTCTACACAAGTACATCCAAGATGAGATGGAGTTCCTAGACATCTCCTTGCTTTTCACGATATACTGATACGCTGTCAAGATTGAGCAGAAGTTTAAACAAAAGAAACAAGACTTTGGATCTGCGAATCTGAAGCAAGGAAAAGGCACTGCCAAACCACAGAGAAAAGGCCAAAGCGAAGGCGGGGCGACCCATAATAACCTCCTGAAGCCACAAGCAAATAAAAACACCACGAAGATAAAGAAGGACACAAGAAAATGGTGTGAGTTTTATAAGAGCTCCACTCACAACAAAAGTGAGTGTCATGCCAAGAAGTCACTAGTGGCTGAGCTAAAGGCTTCTGATTCAGACGCGTGTTCTAGCTCTAAGTCGGAACCCAACAAGGGGAGTAACAAAGGGAATAAGATCATTGACATGGAGCCCAGTGCCACCATGGCCACCGCCAAGATCTAGAAGAATGAGCCTGAAGATCCAGAGGAGGGAAAACGCCTCTTCCACTCATAGATGTGGGTGAAGGGTTCTCCACTGCAGTTCATTATCTGTTGGCAATAATACTGAGAGGGGGTGAATCAGTATTATCAGATATATAATTTTATTTCCCAAACAGATTTATATACACTACTTCAGTGAAGTGAACTATCATGTACACGTGACTATACTTAAAGCAACCAGTGTATATGTAGCGAACTTTTGATTTAGACAATTTATCATGTATTGAGCTTAAACTAGTATATCAGAGATTTATTAGAAAGTGCAGTAAAAGCAGAATAAAGCATTACACATAAGCAACACACATGAACACCAAGATATAAGGTGGAAACCCAATGTGGGTAAAAACCACCTGCTGCTGTCGTCTCTGTCTTCTTTTTAATAATAAGAAAATCTGTTTACAATCTTGTACTGGTGCAGACTCATACCAGTATGCAAACACCCACCTACAGAAGGCTACAACCTTCTCTCATTCTCTAGCTACTACTAGAAGGGAGCTACAACCCCCTAGCTCTTGTACTAGCCAATATGTTTACTAGTACATAGGTTCCAGCTTACAGAAAACTCCACTCTTCAACCAGGGACCACATTTCATGAATTTTCAGACTGGATACTCCTAGAATACAACACCACAATCTGAAGGCCACGTTTCATCCAATTTTCATACTAGACCCATCAACAACATTGAAACTCAGAAAATCATAACTGCAATACAACCATCAAATACATCTGCATTAACCAATCAGTGAAACCCAATCATCACTTTTTGAATCAACCACAACTAAATCAATCAATCACTTGACAACCCATCATCACTGAAGCAAATCTCAATCAATCAATCTGATCATTCAGAACACTATCACCAAAACACAAAGCAGAACCTAGAACTCTGCAATAGCAAACAAAAACAACTGAAACTTTAAACATCATACTTCATAAGGTATACACTACTTCCATGTGTCGAACCAGTGTGTATACGCACTTTTACCAAAGGGAACCAATGTACAGATCTACAAATTCAAATTTATGATGTATACGTTACTTTGATATGGTGAACCAGCGTGTATGCACTCTTTTACTAAAGTGAACCTGCATACAGATTTGTAAATTTTATCTTAAACATCACAACTATTCCAGACTTCAGTCATACCCAGATCATCACATTTATAGCATAAAACATGCATCAGTACTCAAATCTAGACTATTCAAGATCAAACTGCATAATGATAATACTCTTAAGACTTTATGATACTAGTCCATCAACCTTCTTTAGCCTTATAGGTGCATCCTTACATTAGATCAAGCAAACCATTAGAAGCTCATTAACCTGCATATATGATTCAACACTTCAAAAGATATTCAAATCCTTGCACACCTTGGCCTAATGATCTTCTCCTCCTTATATAGTTTTAGGCCTTTCTCAATACCATGGACCAAAACTACTTAGGACCAATACCTTGGACCAAATACCTCGAACCAATTTCCTTGGGTCAAATACCTTGGACCAAAAACTTTGTTTTCCCAAGATATACGTGCTTTTCCTTCTGTGAAAGTGCGTGTGCACATATACGCTCCTTTTGTTTAGTAAACCTGCATGTATACGCAGCTTGGTCAAGGTGAACCTACATATATCTCTCTTTCTTCATTCTTTGTAGTTTTATCTGTAATTCTTTGCTGTTGAGATGCTACACTATGATCTTTCATCTGAGTGATTTTCCATCAAGGAAAACACTTGTATCATAATGACAACAATCTCCCCCTTTGGACTTGATGGCAACAACAACACCAAGTCACTCTCCCCCTTTGACATCAAGGGCAAAGGGTGGAGCAAGATATTTTCTCCCTTTGACATACATTATGTTGTTCATGCTCCCCCTGAGTACATGTTGAATTCTCTGATTGAACTCCCTTTTTGTACATGCTGATATGCAATGAAACTGTCCATGCTCCCCCTGAGCACATGCAGAGTCTGCAAAAAAAATATTTTTCAAAAGAATAACATGACTCTATAACTCAACTAAGTGAGTATGACCTTCCTATCACCAATGACTCATACATACATCAATCTCCCAACCAAGTGGGGATACACCAATTTTGACTCATCCACCCAACCAAGTGGGGATATACCAAATGTTTATACATGACTGAAATAGAAATTATTACATCATCCTTCCCATGTAAAGAAGGGATACAAATTACATCATTTGTCCAAGAAGACTTATTCAAATGTATGAGAAGACATATCACACCCTAGACTTTTACATGACTTAAGCAACAAATGGTATAAATATCTGAAGCCATAGCAACCATAATGCCAACAATGCTGAATGTACATGAAGGTTAATGCTCCCCCTGAACCTGTGCTACCTATGCTTTGTTAACATGTCAATGATCAAGGCATCTTTGTCAGTCAGATAAAAATTAATGAACGAAACATATCGATAGAAATTAATCATCAATATCAGTCAGAGCACCCATATTAGAGCCTGCCCCAATGTTTTTCTTGTCTGAAAAACATATACGCTCCTTGACCCATATAAACCTGTGTGTGTATGCGACTATTCTCCATGAAACACACGTAATATAACCTTTCTCTGAAAAATTGGATTTAACAGCATGATGATGCAGCAACTACTCCCAACTTTTGTCTGAGATATTCAAATGTCTCTTTGGGCAGTGTTTTAGTGAATATATCAACAACCTATTCTTTGGAGGGAACATACTCTAATTTGAATTTTTGTTCAAGCACTCTTCATGTAGAAAATGGTATTTGATGGGTATGTGCTTGGTCTTGGAGTGCATGACTAGATTCTTTGAAATATTGATGGCACTTGTATTATCACATAGAATGGAGATGGATGGAGTACATGTGATCTAAATGATTTGCAAGGTTTGCATCATCCAAAGTAGTTGTGTGTAGTAATATGCAGCTGCCACATATTCTGCTTCAGCTATAGATAAAGCACTTGAACTTTGTTTCTATTTGAACCAAGACACTAACCTAGAACCCATATAGAATGCACCACCACTAGTGCTTTTTCTGTCATCAACACTTCCTGCCCAATCTGCATCTGTATATGCATGAAGAGTAAGATTTGTATCTCTAGGATACCATAAACCAAAGTTCTGAGTTCCTTGAAGATATTTGAAATTTTTTTTGACTGCCTGAAGGTGTGATTCCTTTGGATTTGCTTGGAATCTTCCAACTATTCATATTGCATGCATGATGTCAGTTCTGGTACCTTTTATATAAAGCAAACTGCCAATCATGGATCTGTAAGTTGGTTGTTGTACTGCTGCTGATTCATCATTTGAGTTGACACTGCATCCTGATACCATTGGGGTACATACAGGTTTAGAATCTTCCATGCCGTACCTTTTCAAGATCTGTTTGAGATATTTGGTTTGTGAAAGAAAAATACCATCTTTATTTTGTTGAACTTGTAGACCAAGAAAATATGTAAGTTCACCAAGCAAGGACATTTCAAATTCTTGCTTCATTACTAAAGCAAAATTCTGACTCATGGATTCTTCATTGCAACCAAAAATGATATCATCAACATAAACAACAATAATTAGAAATTTATCAGTTTCAATCTTTTTTCTTTGTATATAGGTTGTTATCTGCTGAACCTTTTGTAAAACCTTGTTGGTGTAGATATTTGTCAAGGCGGTAATACCAAGCCCTTGGAGCCTGTTTCAGACAATAGAGAGCCTTTCTGAGTCAGCATACTAGTTTTACATCACTTCCAATAAGGAATCCTTCTGGTTGTTCAATATAAACTTCTTCTTCTAAATCTCCATTAAGGAAAGCAGATTTTACATCCATTTGGTATACTTTGAATTTCTAAAAGCTAGAAAGAGCAAGAAACATCCTTATGGCTTCAAGTCTAGCAACAGGTGCAAAAGTTTCCTCAAAATCTATACCTTCTTGTTGAGCATACCCTTTACAAACAAGTCTGGCCTTGTTTCTAATGACTTCTCCATTTTCATTCAGCTTGTTTTTGAATATCCATTTAGTTCCTATAATATTTTTATCATGAGGTCTAGGAACTAATTCCCAAGTATTATTATTTTCAATTTGCTCAAGTTCTTCATTCATGGACTTGACCCAACATTCATCTTTTCATGATTCATTTACATTTTGAGGTTCGGTGGAGGATAGTAATACTAGATAGCTTGAGGTTTCTGTAACAGTTCTTCTTGTCTGTACACCTACCTCTTTTTCTCCTAAAATTTAAGTTTCTGGATGATTTTTCTTAACATACCTGGACGGAGTCTTTTCTTCTACCGTTATCTTTTCTTCTAGTGCTTCATTGGTTTCTTCTTCAATATCATTGTGATTTGATGTGGGAAAATAATCCCCATCTTCTTCATTGTTATAATCTTTTGTTTTTATCTATTTTGGATTTTTGCATGCTTCATCAACTACAACATTAATACTTTCAACAATTTTCCCAAGTCTTTTATTATAACATTTTTATCCTTTACTTCAGGAAGAGTAACCAAGAAGAATACCTTCATCTGCTCTAGGCTCAAACCTACCAAGTTTTTCATCAGTCCTTTTGATATAACATTTGCTTCCGAAAACTTTAAAGTATTTTATAGTAGGAGTCTTACCATACCAAAGTTCATGTGGAGTTTGAGTGCTATTTATCCGAACATTTGCTTGGTTGAGAATAGTTATGACAACGAATGCAGCTTCACCCCAGAAGGTTGCAGGAGTTTCGAATTCATCTAGCATAACTCAAGCCATTTTGTTGAACAATTCTGTTCATTATTTCTACCACTCCATTTTGCTGAGGAGTCCTTGTGGTGGAGAATTTCCTTTTTATTCCATGTTGTTCACAAAAGTCAAAGAATTCATCTAAGGTAAATTCCCCTCCTCGATCAAATCTGAGGCATTTGATTTTTCGATCTGATTCATTTTCAACCAAAGCTTTGAAGGCTTGGAAATTTTCAAATGCTCCATCTTTACGCTTTAGAAGACCTATCCAACACATTCTGGAAAAATCATCAATGAACAAAAGTATTCTTCTCCACAAGTTGACTTTTTCCTTGATGGTCCACATAAATCAATATGGACAAGTTCAAGAGGCTTACTAGCTGACCCTTCTTTTTCAATGAAGTGAGATCTGGTTTGCATATTGTATTTTCAGGGATGCTGATATCTAGAAGATCACAAACAACCTTGAATCTGCATGCTTTTCTTATTTTAGAAAAGCTTAGATGTCCCAATCTTCTATGCCACAGCCAATTTTCATCATTTTTTCTTAGATAGCACTGTTTTTGTCCTCCCTTGAGTATATATAAGTTGTTTGGAGTTCTTGTACCTTTGATCACGGTCTCTCCTGTATCAAGCTCATGAAAAACACATATGTTTGATCAAAACACCACTTCATTTCCTTGATCACACATTTGAATGACACTCAACAGGTTATGCTTTAAACCATCTACATACATAAAATTTCCAGCTTTAACCTTTTCTTTCAAGAAAACAGAGCCTTTACCTTTTATGACAGCAGGAGTGACATTTCCCAAAGAGACATTATTTTCCTTTTCTAAGGCATTATATGAGTAATGTTTTTCTTTGTCACCTGTCATGTGTTTTGAACATCCATTGTCGATGTACGACTGATTTTCTTATCCTTCTGCATACAAGGCTATACCACATCTTTCTGTTTGAGATTCTTTCCTTCTCCAAATCTTGGGATTTAATGGAGTTTGCTCCATTTGAGATGTTTGCCTAAGTTTTCTCATGCATTCAGATTCTTCATGACCAAAGTTGTTATAGATTGAGCATTTTATTTCATTTTCAAGAAGAGAAAAGTTATTATAGGAATTTTTCTTGATCCCTGTCACATTCCTTTGATTTCGTGCTTCTCTAGTCATGATGGTTTTGTAAGAAACACATTGAGCAGCTTTGTGTCCAAAATTATGAAATGAAAAATATTGCCCATTAAAGAAGTTCCTGCGACTATTGAATCTATTGACCTAGTGATTGTAGTTTCTATTGATATTCATCTTTGGAGCAAATTGAGTATGATTTACCTGAGGTTGGTTGTGGCTTCTATTCATCCTTGGAGTAAATTGAGTTTGATTTACCTGGTGATCTGCTTTATGCCTTTGCTGACGATTGTCATACTGTTCACTGTTCTTTGTTGCATCAAGATAGCTTTTAGTGGAGGTTGACGGCTTCTGTGATTGAGATGATTCTTCAGTATATACAAGACCTGCCTTTATTAGAGGAGAACGCTACAATTTGATAATTTCATTTAAAGTTTCTGATCTTTTAGCAAATCTAAGATTGAGAGATTTCATTTTCTCAAGATCCTTTCTTAGACCCACAATTTCACATTCTAGTTTTTCATTGTGTTTTTCTTTTTCAGCAAGTTGGTATGTCAAGGTATCAATAATCATATTCTTTTCTTCTAAGCAGATTTTGAGTTTAGAGATTTCTTCATGAAGGTCATCCTCTTCTAAAGCATCCCAAAAATTATCATTGTCATAAGCCATTAGAAGTCTATAATCATTACTATTTTCATCTTCATCACTATTTGATAAACCATCGCTATCTTCATGAGTATAGTAACTTCTTTTATTTACAACTTGTTTTCTATTCCATTTTGCATATTCCTTCCCTTTTTCATATTTATCTTTATGAGGACATTTGGTAGCATAATGACCAACTCTGCCACAGGCAAAGCATTTGAAGGGTAGCTTACCTCTAAATCTTCTGGAACCCCGTTGAAGCTTCTTGACAAAGTTTACCTCATCTTCTTCTTCTGAAATATGTCATGATTCATTGTGTTCTTCCTTTCCTTTTGCTGAAGCTTTAAATGCAGCTTCTCTCATATCTGATGGTCCTCCTTTTCTCATCTCAAAGGCAGTTAAGATTCTGTGAAGCTGTGTCATAGTGATAGTCTGCAGATCCTATTTTTCTTCTATGGCAGACACTTTTGATTCAAATTTAGCAGACAAGGATCTCAAAACTTTCTCAACTAAGGTAACTTCCTTTATTTCTTCACCTAGATTATTCATATAATTAACAACCTCATCTCTACGTAAGAAGTAACTAACTATACTTTCATCACTGTGCATCTTAAGAGTTTCATACAGAATTCTGAGAGTTTGAAGCTTAACACGTTTTACCTGAGAGTCTCCTTTGTAGCTTAGAACGATTTTGTCCCATATTTCTTTGGCTGATTTGAGCTACATGACTTTGACAAATTCTGATTGTGACAGACTTCCCAATAAAGTATTGAATTCTCTGGCATTGGTTTCATATTTCTTTTTACCTGCCGTATCTGTAGGAATTGTTGTTGGAAATGTATATCCTCCTTCCACAATTTCCTAGACATCCGTTTCAAGTGATTATAGATAGGCCATGGTTCTTATTTTCCAATAAACAAAATTTCTCCCATCAAATATTGGCAGTTTGATGGATCCCACGCTTTCTTGATTACTCATGATGATGGATCTCCCTTCAAGCGATCAAGCTTCTTCTGAAGGACCTGCTCTGATACCAATTGTTGGAAATAATACTAAGAGGGGGGTGAATCAGTATTATCAAATCTATAATTTTATTTCCCAAACAGATTTATATACGCTACTTCAGTGAAGTGAACTAGCGTGTACACGCGACTGTACTTAAAGAAACCAACGTATATGTAGAGAACTTTTGATTTAGGCAATTTATCATGTATTGAGCTTAAACCAATATATCAGATATTTATTAGAAAGTGCAGTAAAAGCAGAATAAAGCATCACACATAAGAAACACACATGAACACCAAGATATAAGGTGGAAACCCAATGTGGGTAAAAACCACCTACTGCTATCATCTCTATCTTATTTTTAATAATAATAAAATTTGTTTATAGTCTTGTACTGGTGCAGACTCATACCAGTACGCAGGCACCCACCTGCAGAAGGCTACAACCTTCTCTTATTCTCCAGCTACTACTGGAAGGGAGCTACAACCCCCTAGCTCTTGTACTAGCCAATATGTTTACTAGTACGTAGGTGCCAACCTACAGAAAACTCCACTCTTCCACTAGGGACCATGTTTCATGAATTTTTAGACTGGATACTCCTGGAATACAACACCACAATCTGAAGGCCACGTTTCATCCAATTTTCATACTGGACCCATCAACAACATTGAAACTCAGAAAATCATAACTGCAATACAACCATCAAATACATCTGCATCAACCAATCACTGAAACCCAATCATCACTTTCTGAATCAACCACAACTAAATCAATCAATCACTTGACAACCCATCATCACTGAAGAAAATCTAAATCAATCAATATGATCATTAAGAACACTGTCACCAGAACACAAAGCAGAACCCAGAACTCTGCAACAACAAACAGAAACAACTGAAACTTTAAACATCATACTTCATAAGGTATACGCTACTTCCATGTGTCGAACCAGCATGTATACACACTTTTACCAAAGAGAACTAGCGTACATATCTGCAATTTCAAATTTATGATGTATACGCTACTTTGATATGTTGAACCAGCGTGTATACGCTCTTTTACTAAAGTGAACCTGTGTACAGACCTATAAATGATAACTTAAACATCACAACTATTCCGGACTTCAGTCATACCCAGATCATCACATTTACAGCATAAAACATGCGTCAGCATTCAGATCTAGACTGTTCAAGGTCAAATCGCATAATGATAATACTCTTAAGACTTTATGATCCCAGTCCATCAACCTTCATCGGCCTTATAGGTGCATCCTTAGATCAGATCAAGAAAACCATCAGAAGCTCATTAACCTACATATACAATTCAACACTTCATAAGATATTCAAATCCTTGCACACCTTGGCCTAATGACCTTCTCCTCATATAGTTTTAGGCCTTTCCCAATACCATGGACCAAAACTACTTAGGACAAATAACTTGGACCAAATACCTCGAACCAATTTCCTTGGGTCAAATACCTTGGACCAAAAACTTTGTTTTCCCAAGATATACGTGTTTTTCCTTCTGTGAAAGTGTGTGTGTACATATACGCTCCTTTTGTTCAGTAAACCTGCATGTATACGCAGCTTGGTCAAGGTGAACCTGCGTATACCTCTCTTTCGTCATTCTTTGTAGTCTAATCTGTAATTCTTTGTTGTTTACATGCTGCACTGTGATCTTTCATCTGAGTGAGTTTCCATGAAGAATAACACCTGTATCATAATGCCAACATTATCGACATCGGGAGCCAAAAGAACCTCATTTCAGTAGAGGTCGTGAAGTGGTTGGGGCTACTAACGATAACACATCCATAGTCGTAAAACATCGCGTGGATTCACCAAGGACAAGAACTCCGCGTTAGCCAGTAGTGTCGCCTTCCCGACAGTATGAAACCCTTCATAGATGAGGTAATGTGTGATATTGCTCCTCTTGAAGTTTGTGATGTGTTATTGGGACAACCATACTTATGGAAGCAACATGTTGTATATGAGTCTAAACCTCACTCTATGATTAATACTTTGGGCAAGAAGTTGTACAGGATACTAGAGGCAACCCCACCTACCACCCTCTCTTTGATCACTGCAAAGAAATGTAGCAAGATAATTTGACAGACTAGGAAATTTGTTTTCCTTATGATTCGTCCTCAGGGAAAGAAGAAGGTTGTTGCTGCGGCTTTAAAACAGGTCTCCTCCGCATAGTAGCAACCGATGTACAAGGTCGTGGAGGAGTATAGGGACATTTTTGCCTCACTTACAGGGGTACCTCTGCACTTTTAGGTCAATCACTCCATCGATTTGACCCCAGGTGCATTGCCACCCAATGGACCAATCTATCGATGCTCTATTATGTAGAACAATGAGATCAAGAGGCAAATTTAAGAGTTGTTGTAGAGAGGGAATATCCGGCCAAGTTCATTACTATGTGGGAGCCTGATTAATGTATTGGTACAAAAGAAGGATGAAACCTAAAGACTCTGTATTATCTATCGAGAGCTGAACAAGATCACTATCCGAAATAAGTACCTAATCCCATAGATTAATGACCTTATGGAACAGCTCAAGGTGGTCAAATATTTCAGCAAGATTGACTTGAAGTCTAAGTATAACCAGGTTCCTATCGAACCCTCTTATGTGTGGAAGTCTACCTTCAAGTCCAAGGAGTGCCTTTTCGAATGGTTGGTCATGCCTTTCGGGTTGACAAATTCCCCTGCAACCTTCATGATATTGATGGATGACATCTTGCAACCCTTCACCAATGCATTTGTGGTGGTGTATTTAGATGACATCTTGATCTTTAACCAGAGTTCGGAAGATCACCTCCACCATATCTGACAGGTCCTTCAAACCCTGCGATAACACAAGTTGTGTGCCAATTTGGAGAAATTTACTTTTGGCATGACCCAGGTTCAATATCTGGGGTACATCATTCATGAGCAGGGTGTGCATGTGGACCCAGCCAAGATACAAGTCATTCGGGATTGGCTAGCCCCAACCACTCTAATAGAGCTCCACCTCTGGGTTGTGCCAATTTCTACCGTAGGTTCGTGTTGGGATTCTCTCATATCACTTGGCCTTTGAGTCAAGTCAACAAGGGCAGAGTGAAAGAAATTTTTTTTTGGTCTAAAACCCAATAGAAGGTGTTTTCCAAGTTGAAACATCGCCTATGCTCTGCACTAGTTCTCACATTACCAGATCTGCAACAACCATTTTGGATTGAGGCATACGCCTCCGACTATGCTAATGATGTAGTTCTTACTTAACAGGGGCATCTAGTGGCTTACTATAGTAAGACACTTTCAGACACAGTATGAAAGTATCCCACTTACGGAAAAGAAATGTATTTCATTGTGCAGGCCTACCATCAATAGAAGCATTACATTTTGGAGAAGAAAATGGTCATCCACACAGACCATCGACTCTTGCAGTTCCTAGAGACACAAGGGAAGTTGTAGAATGATTTCCATTACAAATGGTCCACCTACCTGCAACAGTTCCATTTGAACACTAAGTACAAGAAGAGAAGCACCAATAATGTTACAGACTACCTTAGTCGACCACTAGTCATGGCGTTGATCACTGTGCTCGACTCCTATGGGCATGAGACTTCATAGTGGCCACATATTTACTAGTGCAATTCAGAATTTGGAAGTACATTCTAGATACTTCCGGAAGGGAAGTAAGTTCCAAAATTTCACCTTCAGGATGCATTGTTATGCCACCTAGGACACATATTTTTTTCTTCAAGAGAGCATTCCAAGATGATTTGGGAGGTGCACTACAGTCGGGTCACTGGAAATTTCGGAGTAGAGAAAACAGTGGCGGTACTGCAAAAGTACTTTTATTGGTCGAAACTTCCTCAAGTTGTTGGGAAGTACATTAGATCATGCACTGCCTGTGCCATTGCCAAATCAACCATCAAGAAGCAAGGCCTATATACTCCTCTACCTACTTCTAATCAACCTTGGGAATTTATCTCCATGGATTAAATGTCGAGCCTTCCTTCTACTAATCACTTTCGTAGTCGTCGACAGATTCTCTAAGATGGCCATAATGGCGACCTACAAGAAGAGTATCACAACAGAGGCCACTATTAAGCTCTTCTTTGAGAGAGTCTGGGTATACTTTGGCATCCCATAGTCCATTATCTTAGATCAAGACAACATATTCCTAAGTGCATTTTGGTCAAGTCTCTGGTCGATGCTGGATACCAAACTTACTAAGTCCATGGCGCTCCACCCCTAAACTGATGGCCAAACAGAGGTCATTAATAGGATGATCATACACATTTTTCACATGTACAACTTGAATCAACCATGCACATGGGATGAAAGCCTCCCCTATGTCCAACACAGTTACAACAGAGCTCTCCATAGCTCAATGGGCCATAGCCCCTTTTAGGTAGGGCTGGGATTTTAGCCATTATGTCCCATTGATGTGGTCATACCATTTGCAGGTACTTGGGTAGATTCGGTTCACGTCCAGTCTAAAGCCGACAAGGCTAACAAATTCATTGAGTGCATTCAACATGTTTGCCAGCAGGTCCATGATATATTTGATAGATCCAATGCTAAGTACAAGCAGTGCCATGATCAACATTGAGTGTCACACAAGTTCCAGGTGGGCAACAAAGTTTGGCTATTTTTGTAGAAGGAGCGCCTCGCTCGACCCCACCGCAAGCTTCGCCCGCTCTGATAATGACCATACACCATCACCAAGGTTGTAGGTGACAATGCCTTCAAGCTCAGCATCCCACAGTTCCTTGGTCTACACCGAGTATTCAATGTAGACCACCTTCGGCCATACTTTCCACTGTTGTTGGACACATCCGACATTGCAAAATAACTCACACTAATAGAGCTCAACCTAGACTACACAGAACAGGCTATGACTGAGCATCTCATGGACACACATATCAAGAACGATTGCCAACAGAGGATCCATCTATATCGAGTTGTCAAAGTAGACCAACTCCTTCACTAGGGCAAGTGGTTCACTAAGGACCAAGTTCAACAAAAATTTCCTCACCTCATGGAGGCTCTGCACGCAATGGGGACCATTGCTTCCTAAGGGGGGAGGACTGATCCAGGTGGATATTGGTGGCCACCCGCCTATTCCACCTAGACCTCCATTCGGTTTCATCTGTTTCCTTGTTTATTTGAGCATTTACTATTTTTAGTAGTTTTTTGGGTCCCGAATTTCCAGAGCAGTTTTGACCCCCTAAACAATTTTTTTTGAGGTCCACAATAGGCCCATAACCATAGGTAGGGCACTGCGACATATCATGTAGTACTCAGAGATACTTTGCCAACAAAATATTGTATGTGCCAAATGAAGATAATATGACCAACTTACGACCCCGGGAAGTTGGCTACCCAACTAATCCAATGGGGCCCTCAAACGCTTGGTGTTACATCTCTTGGGGTTAGGGTTTTGGTTGTTTATGGTTTTCCCTTGTTGTTTATTAATAAATCAGCCCTTGAGCCTCATTTTAACAAAGTTCGGAGGCATGTAGCCACCACATCCCTTCTGATAGATAAGCTACCATCACTCGAGCTAGTTTATTTCCATTTTTTTTTGTAAGCAGATTTCAGTATTTTGATATTAATGAAATAAAGTGTTATTTTTGTTGCATCTCTATATTTATGGTTATATCTGTAATTTGTTGTATTCCTGTTTAAGTTTGGATCACTAATTTATGTATAATCTTTTCTTTCAATTAACATAAAATGCCATATCAATTAACTTATATATATTTATAAATACACAAAGGAAAAAAAAATAAAAATACTCTTTATATATCATCCAAATTAAAAGAAAAATACCATATATAAACCTAAATAAAAAATATTATAATCATTATATCTAAATAAAAACATACAAACCTATATAGTTTTGTTATAATCAAAACTATATTTTTACGTAATTATATTTTCATATATTTTGAGTTAATTTTAATTGAACAATACAATTCCAAACATCTTGAATCCATTTGAAATGAGATGTGCCCTAAGTCCATTTGAAATGATATGACATTGAGACACATTGAGATATTGAGTAATGATAATGATGTTGTCACATGGTTAATGATAACATCATCATCAATACTTATTATTATATCTCATCTTAAGAATAACCTACAATACTTAAAATAGTGGGCCACAATGTATTTTATTAAGTCACATATTATATGAAGATCACATGAAACCATGTAAATATTCAAATATTTAAGTTAAAAAATTTTAAAATTCAATAAAAATTAAAATCAAACCATTTTTTTTTTTTTTTTTAATATTTTAAATTTTAAATTTAATAAAGTTAATAATTATTAATATATATTAATTTTAAATAATTTAAAAAACAATTATTTAAAAAAAATTATAAATTCAAATTTAACATATATCCATATTAATTTAAATAATTATAAATTTAAATTTAACATATATCCATACTAAAATACAACGTCTATTTGATTTACCAAATTATTTTGTAAATATAGATTTACAAATATAACCCGATCCATCTGAAATGTCAATATAACATGAGTTTAGATGAATCAAATTTCTTCGCTTGTAAACTTTTTTAGAGTGCAAAATACAATGTGTAATTTTTCATTGTGTAAATTATATTTTTTAATACTATTGAAAGTATATATAGAACCAAATAAACATTTTAACCCTAAAAAAACTTAATTTTTCCTAATATATAGATAATTATTTTTAAATGATACATAATTAACATTAAAATATTTTACATAACATATATATTTTTTAAATTATACATAATTGACATTAAAATATTTTACATAACATGTACAATAAAACATTTTACTAAGGAGAATTACTTAACATAGATGTTAAATAGTTTATTCAAATACTTATGGAAATATTTTTGAAAAGTATAAGATTTCAATATTTTATTTACATTTTATTTTACTTCTAATTAATTTACAAGATATTTATTTTATTTTTCATTATAATCCATATTATTTTTCTATTTAAAGTACATGTCAATTCAAAGAATTGACAGAAAAACAAATTTACACATCTCTTCATACTAGGTTGTAAAATAAGCCTAGTCTCAATTAATAACCTATCTCGATTATAATTAATAAAATATTTATGGTTAAATATAACCTAAAATATTTATGGTTAAATATGGAATGCCTCAATTGTCTCGTGTATAACCTAAAATATATTCTTATTAATAAAACAACTGGGTAGGTTTGGCATTCATCCGTGAAATTGTCGTGTATAACCTAGAAGATATTATTAATAATAAAAACAACTTGGCATTCATCCATGAAATTGTATAAGGTATTATTATTAATAAAACAGTTGGGTAGGTTTGGCATTCATCCATGAACCGTCTCGATGAACTACTGGATAATATGCCACGTAAGATGGTACAATTCTTAATTTATTATTTAGACACTCTTACATATAATAATACGAATACTATATAACACTTACAATGAATAGTATAACACTTGGTATAATACTATATAAGACTTACAATGAGAAATAATAGGAATGATTTTTGTTTTATGAATATGATTTTTAGTTTAAATATTTAATTTCAATTTTATAAAAAAAAATAATAATAAAAAATTTAATAAATGAAAATTTAATTTATATATATATGTTGGGTATTTGTTTTGAATTTTCAAAATTATAAAAGTATGTGTTTCCAAGAAAATTAGTGTCTTTTCGATCTGCTAGTCCCACTAAGATTGGTAGCTATCTTAGAAACAAACAATCAAAGCCATTTGCGATTCCCTTTATGTATGATAGATAAGAGAGAAGCAAAGGGACCAACTTGGATCTTCCGCTTGACTCCTTGCTTGATTTCTCTCCTCCTTGATGGAGTTTGCAACTCCTCTTCTACTAGTCCTGCTTAGAGAATACCTATAGAGACAAAGTAACAAAACACCATCAAAGCATCTCGATCTATAATATCATAAGCAATGCAGAATCAGAAATACATTGAACATACAATTACATTCACAAATAACAAGATTCACAAATACACGATTGTATGGAGGAAAACTCAAAGAACTTTATTAAAATAGAAGGGAGAATTACACCCCAGCTGTTTGATCTAGCATCATCCTCCCAACATCAAAGCCCTTTTCACCTCATGAAAAGCAAGATCACCCAACAATTCAATGCCTCTTCTCAAAGACAAACTATCAACACTTCCTTCTAAATTACAAAATTTCGGCCCCCAGATCTCTCAGATGAGGGATCCATTTATAGATGTTTGCAAAGGGTGTGAGTCAGCTCCGGGTTTTTTATTAGTGTCATTCCACTCATAGTTCTTGGTTCCACTTGGAGATTTCATTGATCTCTTACTCATTCCTGGGCGAATTCAGAGAGGCAAGTGTCATAGGAGAAGTTTCTAGAAGATTCCATGAGCATCCACTTAGCAAACTGTCTCAGCCATTTGTCCATTCTCGCTCATTGCACCCCACAGAAGGCCTCTTCAGTATGCATCACACCTGGATAGTGTAGGAGCCAGTATGCATCGCACCTTGACAGTGGAGCAGTCAGTATGGTCCAGTTTTGGCCAGTTCTGAGTGGTTTTTTTAGGTGGAACTTTTGGGGAATGATGTAATCATTTGACTATGATCCTTTAGGGTATGAAACAACACTTTTAGGGGTTAAAGAACCCTTGGTTTATCGACATATAAGATTGGGGTTGCAGTGCCCAAATATGTCTATAATAGTTGCCCCCTAAAGCATGAAGTCGTAAAGCTTTAGATGTCGGGTGAAATGCTTTATCATGAGGATCCAAGGTATTTGAACTGGAAGGTGACTTGTATAAGATACAATACAATACAATACATCATCATCATATTATTTTCATGATTTAGCTAAGGCGGGCATTCCCTTTCTTAGCTTTATAAATTCATTTTCATGTACATAGGACAGATAATCGTCTGTTGTTGCAGACTGGTGATTCTTTGTATGTAGAGTCATCATCCCTTAGCTTGGATGATCATCTGTGCAGCTTCTGTGTACATTTGATGTCTTTATATTCCTGAATATATCGCAGCCCGGATGGATGAAACTAGATCCGGGGTCTTCAAACTCATTCAATCTTCGCTCGATGTACAAGTCGATCCATGTGAAAAGATGTCCTGAAGTCGAACATGGAAAGACATCGCCTGATTACCAGCCAATGATGTAAGCTGTTAACAGGCGTGAAAGGAATCACCGATAATGATAATGACCCTCAAGGTACTATAGTGCAATTCATGTGGTGTGAATATATGATCCGATGTTGAACACCACGCAAAATCTTTTAGTCGAAAGCCATTGATGTAAACCTGTCGCCGGAAGTGAGAAACTTGCCATTGAGGCATGCAAGCTTCAAAGTACTGAAAGGGTAGTTTCTAAGTCAACTTCTTGGATAATGAGTTGATGTTGATAAGAAGTGACCCGTCGTAGGAGGGCCTTAATGTATCCCACATCAACGACACAAAACAAAGCAAATGATCTTCTGGAGGTGAAAACGATTTGATGATACAAGGTTTAGGAATGGCGGTCATGAAAATGGAGAGTGAAGGTATTGCAGTGGATGAGGCATCAATTGGATGGAGAATTCTCTGAATGACTTCTCTTGAACATATCGGTGACACTGAAATGGATTGGTAGCATTTACCCCAAAAGATGGATGGTATGGAGGACCAATGGTGATATGACCAGTGAACGGAATAACCCAACCTGACTCAGTCATGGTGATGGAGTGAAAGTGTCATGTTCAAGAGCGACATGCTACCAATAAATTCCTTCAAGTTTTCTTCCCTTTTCCCATAGTCATTGCTGACTAGTACCTCTTTATTTTTGTCAAGCTTGAGGAGGATAACATATGATTGTTCTATAATTTGCCCTTCGGGAAAACCTGTCACTATGTTTTAGCGAGCCTAGCAACAGTGAAACTCGTTCTTGTCTGGGTGGACAAGTTTGTCGCTATTGTTTTAACGAGTTTAACGACAAAGATAACTCAGTCCTTTTCATGTTTAGAGATTCTGAAAAGGGACGAAAAGGAAACTCCAGCAGTTCTTTTTCGTATCATAATCCCTTGAGTCTGAAAAAGATCAAAATAATACAAAAGGGATGACTTTTCCGATCACTTTAGCGAGCCGAAAAAGACAAGCGCTTGATCTTTTAGTGGGATAATCCCTCAGGTCCAAAAGATTAAAATACACGAGGGATGGCACTTCTAATCACTTTAAAGAGCTGGAGAGGCCAATTGCTCGACGATCTTTTCATATTTAGCAAGTCCGAAAAGAGTTTAAAGTAGACTCGTTTTTTGAGGAACGAGTGGTGTTTAGGGTAGCAAACTGGTTCCGGGTAATCTTGGAACTTCTCAAAACATGGTGGTGTGAAGAGGTTGGCTAACAGGACCACTCATCGCAGCTGTTCCTCAAAATGGTAAACAATCAAGTGGAAGCGTATGATCAGCCAAAAGAGTGGAGGTGATGGAAATAACACAACCAAGGCTCAAAAGGCTGATAGCATCGCAATCACAAAGGTCATTTACTGAAGGCGAGTTTATTTTTTAATGAGCTTGAACCTTGCGTTAACATTGCTCAGATGGCAGGTTTATTTTTTAGCGAGCTTGAACCTTGTGGAAACATTGCTCATACCAGTAGCTAAAGATGTCTCTCATTGGTAGGTTCATTTTTTAGTGAGCTTGAACTCTACGATAACATATGCTCATTGCCTTTTTTTATGTAATCTAGGAACGACCAAACTAAAAAGCTAAAAACACTAAAAAGATAAGGAACTACTGAGGTTAGGTAGGATGGTTTTGTCTTTTGTCTAGACAAAACACTTCCTTTGCTTCATCTGCACGCTGCAGAGAAAGGTGAATGTTGGATCAGACCAATGACCTAACCTAGGAAGTTGACACTAAAAAGTTAAAAAGCTAAAAAAATCTAAATAGCTAAGAAATGAAATTGGTCATTTTTTGCTTGCATAAAAAGGTTTGCATGCCCCCAGGCATTGAGAAAATAAGAGTTTCCAGTAACCATATGGAAATCACAGTGGTTAAGCAGGATGTTTTTAGTTAGTGTTTAGACAAAACACTTACTCCTTGGCTTTGCCAACTAGACAAAAGTGATTGGTGTGTCAGACCAATCACTTAACTTACAGGGAAATTCATATGGTAGGATGGTTTCATCAACGGTTAGACAAAACACTTCCTGGCTTCATCCACAGAGTGGACAAAAGTGAATGGTGTGGGTCGGCACTTCCAATCACATAACCTACAAGGAAATGGTGTTTCAGACCAATCACATAACCTACAAGGAAATGGTGTTTCGAACCAATCACATAACCTACAAGGAAATGGTGTTTCAGACCAATCACATTACCTACAAGGAAATGGTGTTTCAGACCAATCACATAACCTACAAGGAAACTTATTTTTTCAGCTGGGTTTGTCTGCCGAAGCAGACCAGGGTGCATGCCCCCTAAACTTCGTTACATTCACCGGACTACTCGCCGCAATCAGGTGGATGGAATGAAGGTTGAAGAGACATTCTCGACACAAAGAGACCATTTAGGGATGATGTTTGACTTTGAGCTGTGTTTGAACTGGGAAATGAAAGCTGGTCAATAAGCTATACCATTTTTCCTTCATGCGGGAAACACATCACTCGAAACAGTGTGGAAACAATAGCTTCCATGCTATATATATAGTCATGTCCAAGGAGTAGATTGTAATCTAACGGTCCCTGGACTACCATCACGTTCAAGTGAACAGTTTTCCTTTTCAAAGTTATTGGCAACTCCGGAAGGATCCCTAACGGTTGACTAGTTCCTTTTTTAAAGCCTAACAAATTCTGTGTCACAGGCATAAGCGATGGTGAACCAAGTGCTTTCC
The DNA here is from genome assembly GCA_031772625.1 of Pinus tabuliformis. NCBI lineage: Eukaryota > Viridiplantae > Streptophyta > Pinopsida > Pinales > Pinaceae > Pinus > Pinus tabuliformis. The sequence continues at coordinate 491,725,502 of CM062807.1, read as the reverse complement.
AAGCAGTTGAGGAAAGGATACTCACTGAAGCCCCTTCATCTATGATAGTGCCAAACACGATCATTTTGTAATGGGATAAACGACTGGATGAACCCCTTGAACTAGGGAATTTTCCTCCTGTTGTAAAGGAACGGGTGGATTGCCCCCAAGTTTATTAGACTCTGTATTAAAAAAAAGAATTTGAATGGTATTGTTCTCATTCTCTTTGGAAATTGTATCGTCTGAAGGCAGACCTTTTGAAGACAAGACTGGGTCAACTGCCATCTCGATCTGTTGATTTTGGTCTGGTATAGACTCAGAAGATTCACTTTCAATGATAGGTGTTTCGATTAACGATTGAGTTATGTCAGTCAGATTTTCAACTAGTAAAGGACTTGGTGAGAGTTTCTTGTATCTAGGTGGAAGTCGCTGCAGCGAAGCAGGACGGTTATCCAAGACTCTTTTGGCTTCATCCAAAAAGGGACAACGGTGAAGGGCATGATTACCTTCACATAACCTACATGGAAATTTGACCTTTCCTTTCTGTCCATTGACTTCACTATTACTAGTTGATGGTGTGCTGTCAACATGATCACCAGAGGTTGATGACACCTGACGGTGCGAACGGGGAGACCATTCTCTCAAGATCTGAGGGATGCATGGACATTCTCGATGAAGGTGGTCTCCCTTGCAAATTATGCATGGAGATCTGTGTTTGGAAAGTTTGGTGTGCAGATTTTCACCAGATGTTGCATGGTTTCCCCCTTGCTTAACTGACTTCTTCTTTTTCTCCTTCCCTTTCTTCTTCTTCTCGGTCACCTGGTTACTAGCATCGCTACTTTCACCAAGCGAAGAGGAAGAAGGGGAGGGAGAAACAAATGAAGTAGAAGTCAAAGGGTCAACTTCAGTATCAACTGGTTACTAATTCGATTGTTGAGGAATCATGGTATTTTGAACGATAGAGGTTAAGAATAGCCATACTGGCAGACCAATTGTGATTCCTGGAAGGGACAATGTGGCCATATACAGAGCACCAATATTTCCCCAAGATGAAAATGGACTAGGATTCCCCTCAAGAGGGGTTCCTTGATTGGTGGACTCCATTATCTCAACCTAAGATCAACAAAAGAACAGGGATGTTATTCCAAATTAAATAAATTTTAATGATGCTTTGACACAACTTTGCTTTTTCAATTTTTAAGAGTCGAGAAAAAGTTAAAGATGACTCTAGTCGCCTTCGATTTTAAATGAGCCTGAAGTGACAAGTGCTCATATGGAACTTTTCTTTTAAGGAGTTGAAAAGGAACGAAAGTGACTACTCTGGAAATCTAGACAGAGGAATTACCAAACCAATCGCAAAACTGCAATATACACCTTGGTGGTAAATTAAAGAGAAATTACCAAGGACTTATGTATGGCAGTCAATCTTCCCACTACAAAGGGACCAACCTGGATCTTCCACTTGACTCCTTACTTGATTTCTCTCCCCCTTGATGGAGCTTGCAACTCCTCTCCTACTAGTCCCGCTTAGAGAATACCTGTAGAGACAAAGTAACAAAACACCATCAAAGCATCTCGATTTATAATATCATAAACAATGCAGAATCAGAAATACATTGAACATACAATTGCATTCACAAATAACAAGATTCACAATACACGATTGTATGGAGGAAAACTCAAAGAATGTTATTAAAATAGAAGGGAGAATTACAACCCAGCTGTCTGATCTAGCATCATCCTCCCAGCATCAAAGCCCTCTTCACCTCATGAAAAGCAAGATCACCCAACAATTCAATGCCTCTTCTCAAAGAAAAACTATCAACACTTCCTTCCAAATTACAAAATTCCAGCCTCCAGATCTCTCAGATGAGGGATCCATTTATAAATGTTTGCAAAGGGTGTGAGTCAGCTCTGGGTTTTTTATTAGTGTCATTCAACTCATAGTTCTTGGTTCCACTTGGAGATTTCATTGATCTCTTACTCATCCTTGGGTGAATTCAGAGAGGCAAGTGTCATAGGAGAAGTTTCTAGAAGATTCCATGAGAATCCACTTAGCAAACTGTCTCAGCCATTTTTCCATTCTCGCTCATCGTACCCCATAGAAGTCCTCTTTAGTATGCATCACACCTAGCTAGTGTAGGAGCCAATATGAATCGCACCTTGATAGTGGAGCAGTCAGTATGGTCTAGTTTTGGCCAATTCTAAGTGGTTTTTCAGGTGGAACTTTTGGGGAATGATGTAATCAGTTGACTATGATCCTTTAGGGCATGAAACAACACTTTTAGGGGTTAAAGAGCCCTTGGTTTATCGACATATAAGATTGGGGTTGCAGTGCCCAAATATGTCTATAACAGTTGCCCCCTAAAGCATGAAGTCGTAAATCTTTAGAAGTCGGGTGAAATGCTTTATCATGAGGATCCAAGGTATTCGAACTGGAAGGTGACCTGTATAAGATACAATACAATACATCATCATAATATTATTTTCATGATCTATCTAAGGTGGGCATTCCCATGCTTAGCTTTATAAATTCATTTTCATGCACATAGGACAGATAATCGTTTGCTGTTGCAGACTGGTGATTCTTTATATGTAAAGTCATGATCCCTTAGCTTGGATGATCATCTGCGAAACTTCTATATACATTTGATGTCTTTATGTTCTTGAATATATCGCAGCCCGAATGGATGAAACTACATCCGGGGTCTTCAAACTTGTTCAATCTTCGCTCGATGTACAAGTTGATCCATTTGAAAAGATGTCCTCAAGTCGAACATGGAAAGACATCGCTTGATTACCAGCCAATGATGTAAGCTGTTAACAGGCGCGAGAGGAATCACCGATAATGATAATGACCCTCAAGGTACTACAGTACAATTGACGTGGTGTGAATGTATGATCCAATGTCGAACACCAGGCAAAATATTTCGGTTGAAGGCCATTGATGTAAACCTATCGCTGGAAGTGAGAAACTTGCCATTGAGGCATGCAAACTTCAAAGTACTGAAAGGGTAGTTTCTAAGTCAACTTCTTGGATATTGAGCTGATGTCGACAAGAAGTGACTCATCATAGGAGGGCCTTAATTTATCCCACATCAATGACACGAAACAAAGAAAATTATCTTCTGGAGGTGAAAACAATTTGATGATACAAGGTTTAGGAATGGCGGTCATGAAAAATGGAGAGTGAAGGTATTGTAGTGGATGAGGCATTAACTGGATGGCGAATTCTCTGAATGAATTCTCTTGAATATATCGGCGACACTAAAATGGATTGGTAGCATTTACCCTAAAAGATGTATGGTATGGAGGACCAATGGTGATATGACCAGTGAACAGAATAACCTAACCCGACTCAGTCATGGCGATGGAGTGAAAGTGTCATGTTCAAGAGCGACCTCCTACCAATAAAATTATTCAAGTTTTCTTCCCTTTTTCCCCAGTCATTGCTGACTAGTACCTCTTTATTTTTGTCAAGCTTGAGGAGGATAACATATGCTTGTTCTATAATTTTCCCTTCGGGCAAATCTGTCACTATGTTTTAGCGAGCCTAGCAATAGTGAAACTCGTTCTTGTCTGGGTGGACAAGTTTGTCGCTATTGTTTTAACGAGTTTAACGACAAAGATAACTCAGTCCTTTTCATGCTTAGAGAGTCTGAAAAGGGACCAAAAGGAAACTCCAGCAGTTCTTTTTTGTATCATAATCCCTTGAGTCTGAAAAAGATCAAAATAATACAAAAGGGATGACTTTTCGATCACTTTAGCGAGCCGAAAAAGATAAGCGCTCGATCTTTTTGTGGGATAATCCCTCAGGTCCAAAAGGTTAAAATACACAAGGGATGGCACTTCCACTCACTTTAACGAGCTGGAGAGGCCAATTGCTCGACGATCTTTTCATATTTAGCGAGTCCGATTTTTTTTTAAAGTAGACTCGTTTTTTGAGGAACGAGTGGCGTTTAGGGTAGAAAACTGGTTTCGGGTAATCTTGGAATTGGTTCTGGGTAATATTGGAACTTATCAAAACATGGTCGTGTGAAGAGGTTGGCTAACATGACCACTCATCACAGCTGTTCCTCAAAATGGTAAACAATCAAGTGGAAGCGTATGATCGGCCAAAAGAATGGAGGTGATGGAAAGAACACAACCAAGGCTCAAAAAGGCTGATAGCATGTCAATAATAGAGGTTGTTTACTGAAGGCGGGTTTATTTTTTAGTGAGCTTGAACCTTGCGTTAACATTGCTTGGTGGCAGGTTCATTTTTTTAACGAGCTTGGACCTTGCGGAAACATTGCTCATTACAGTAGTCAAAGATATTCAATTCACCATTTAACATGTTAGATTCTTTCGCTGGTCATACAACCTGTTCAATTGCTCCATCAAATTGATTATAAATACATATATATGCCCGAAAAATGAATTAAAAACTAACATTTTACTTGAAATACGTGAATAGTAACATAAAAAGTAGTTTTACCTCTCATTTTTACCATTTCATTTCGAATTTGGGATTTTGGAGCTCTGGAGTGGTTTTCCCCCTCAAATTTCACTAGTTGATTTTAGGAGATTCGGTGGACTATTCTCCGCACCATCAGGACCAGGTAGGAGCTAACCCTGAGCTCTTCATTTTCATACCATTCTTCTTTGATTTTGAGCAAGTTTTTCCCTTCTTCTGGGCCCTTGGGGTTTGAAGAACTCATTCTCCCTCCATCGCACCTGGTCTGCATCGAAAAGTGTGATGCATACTGAGCTAGACACTGGCTAGTCAGTATGCATCTCACCTTGTGCATAGGCAGGGTGCGATGGGTGCAAAAGGGAAACTTTACACAGTGATTTTTCATGAAATTTTTGCCTGTTTTTGCTCAAATCAGGATCCTAATTCATCTTTTGTCTGTGTTTCAGAGATTTATTGGATCAAGATGGTCGTCACATGGCATGAACATGAACATGAAGAAGAGGACATGATTTCCTTACATGATCAGGGCACAGTTACTATATTACGAAACTGTGGTTTGCTCAAATTTTTCCGCATATCCAGCATGAGGCAACAAATCAGTTTGCTGCAGTATTTCCTTGAAGCTTGGAATCCAATCAACCAAGTATTCTAGATTATAGGTAAATCCATTCCATTGAAAGTTGAGGATATCTACTTTCTGACTGGGTTATCGAGACGTGGTGCCCCTCTTCCACTATCAGGATCCACCTGTGGAGGCGAATCTGTGAGAGATTATATCCGCCAGATTTGTAGAGATGGATCTTAGCCTAGTAGGGATGGCAAGATCAATATCTGCTATGTCACTGATCGGCCCTTGAGGACCATTTTATTCACCTTTTCTAGATTGGCTGGTAGTGTAGCTCTTCATTTGGCCAACAGATCTTATATGCAGTATGCCCTAGAATGTCTGAAACCAAAGGTGTTCAACTGGTGTGAGGCGGTACTTCTGGTCATAAAAGAACAAATCTCCAAGGTAAAGAATGGAAGATCCAAGAACTTTGGCTATGGTTCCATCTTGACTGCTTTTGCCTTGGAGAGGATTCCACTGATGTAGCCTCAATACATCTCACTAGGATTGCTAGCATCGAGGGAACCACAGATGTAGAGATGGGTAGATCTCATGGCTAGACATGCTGGTCAGTCACATATTTCTTTCTCTGACGCCTTCTTTGAGTGGTTCGACCATCAAGAGATGGTCTTTGTGGAGTATCCATACACAGGGATGGATTTCTGAGGCGACCTGGATTTGGCGCTACCTCCTGGCGAGCAGTGGAGTGTTATGGGTAAAATGATTTGACCATGTCTTTGTTTATCGGTTTTGTAATGTTTTTGTATTCTTAAATGTTATCAAGACTAATCAAACTCATATATGTGTGCAGATGTTGGGCCAGTGCGGCCAGCAGCACGCCCAAGGGCGGCAGCTAACGTTCTAGTAGGAGAGGCTGTAGTGAGGGCTGTGTTTTGTGATTTGGACATAGCGGAGACCCTGGCAGTGCTGCAGGATCAGATCGAGGGTCTCACTCTTGTTATTCAGGATGTGAGGAATGATGAGTTACCTCACAGCGCCATACTACTGGCGTGCCGAGTTGCTGGACTAGGCTCTTGCGTATGATCGCACATGCAGTGACATGTTATCACCAGCATCATTAGTCTAGGATGCTTTTCTGCATTTTTGAGTTTTTGGGTCGTCTGACCGATTTTGTCTTGAACACAAAACATTTTGTAAAAACTATAAACAGTTATATATTTTTTATTTTTGGAGTTTTATTTTGGTTAAGTTATGTGATCCTGATGCAAATGTTAATGTAAAAATGATTTCTTTACAAACGATGCAAATGTATATAAAACACATAGTTTGCTAATGAATCAGTTAATGTGTTTAAGTTTCTGGAAATGTATTGATATTGGATGGAATCAAACTGCCTTTCCAAAATCCTGACTCCTAGAAACATACGATAGATAGCTGGGTTCCGAACGGAATAGACGCCAGTAAGCTGACGAGTTGCGAATCTAGCCTGACAACAAGTCGGCGTATCCCCTGTGAAATGGCATCAGAGAGAAGCTCCATCAATGCGCTATACTTAGTGATGTTGTTCGTTGATTGTCCAATACATATCCCCCTTAAACTCATTAACGCGCTGCTTGGAGCGAAAATGGCCTAGGCTGCAGAAGATAAGTTCCGCGTACTATGATTGGCTCCGTTAATGTACCCAATGAATGTTCCCAAAAAGTCCAACATCTGCAACAAATGCAAAGTGGATTACCTAACCAAAATGACAACTCCCACAGAAAACAAAAATGTAACAAAACATATATACTAAGAGATTACTACACTTAATCAAGCATAGTAACGCTAAAGATACAACCCGTTTTGAGGCTGCGATAGTGGAATCCCATCATAATCTACTAGCTCGTAGGCTCCTTTTGTCAATACTCATTTAAAAATGTAGGGGCCCATCCATAATGGTTCGAACTTACTTGCTCCCAATTTATCAGAGTCCTGATTGTAAAGCAAGACCAGGCCACATTCTTGTCAAATTGTGCCTTGACACGTTTCTTATGTGCTTCGTTAGCCAGTTCGGCGTCACGACGGGTTTCATCCAAGTGGATTAGTTCCAAGAAACGATCCTCTTCTTCCAAAGTTTCGGGAAGTAGATCGATCGCAAGCTTGAGGGACAAAATTTCACACTGGATTGGTAAGACAGCTTCCAGACCATACACCAACTGAAAGGGCATAAATCCGGTCGCATTTCTCACCGATGTCCTATATGCCCACAGAGCTGAGTATAGGATTAAATGCCAATTCTGTTTGTGGACTCCAATCATCATTTGTAGCATGCGCTTCAGGACTTTGTTGATCGCCTCAACCTGTTCATTAGCCTGCAGATAATATGGAGTAGAACTATCGTAAGACAATCCTAATTTGGCAGTCAATTCAACCATCATGTGATTGCGAAAGTGCGATCCATGATCTGTGACTATAGCCTGTGGAACACCAAATCTAGAGACTACATGATTGAAAAAGAACAGAGTAGCCGTTTCGCCGCTGTTGTTTAATGTAGGCATCGCCTTTGCCCATTTTGTAAAATAGTCGACAGCGACTATGATATACCCATGCCCCCGACCGAGGTGGGGTTACATGTCATGAAATCTGTGGCCCATTTAGCGAATGGCCCAACAGCAACTACTGGATGCAGTGGTGCAGGTGGTAATTTGGTTTTACGGTCGAAAATTTGATAAGCATGGAAACTTCTGACGGAGATTACGCAATATTTGAATATACTAGGACAGAAGTAACCAGCTCGTAAGATCTTTTGTGCAGTAGCGTAACCAGATAAATGCCCCCCACACGCACCTAAATGATATTCATTCAGGACTTTTTCGGCCTCCTCATGCGTGAGGCACCTTCGCAGAATTGTATTGACACCACGACAGTAAAGTGTATCATTGACAATCATGTAGTCTTTGGCTTGGTATCGAATACACCGCTGTTCATAGCAAGAGGTGTTAGGCCTAAAGGTTTAGGTTTGGAGATAGATCAGTATATCTCCGTACCATGGATCGCTTAACGATATCAAAAATAGAGTCTCATCCACGATTGATGCTTTAGATGTTAAATTGTTGGACGATGATGGGAGGTCACAAAGTAACTCCGCGAAGATGAGAGATTTCTTTGATTTGGATTTGGTGAATTCCAGATCAAATTCTTGCAAAATGGCTATCCATTTGGAATATTTGTCCCCTAGCAATTGGTGTGACAAAATGTAGGTCATAGGGTTGCAATCTAACAAAATGGTAGTTTTTCGAAAGAGTATATAGTGCCGAAATCTTTGTACTGCTTGAACAGCTGCTAAAGCCAGCTTTTCAACATAGGAGTACTTGGTTTCCGTATCATTTAAGTTTCGGCTTAAATAATACATAGGATATTCTATTCCTTTGTCTTCTTGTACTAAAACCATTGCGATGGTTGTATCTGTAGCGGCAAGATACATGTTAAAGTATTTTTGATAGTCAGGAGCATACATTAATGATGCTTTTACTAGGGAACCTTTTAAAGCATCAAAGGAAGCTTGCACAACCTGATCCCAGTTGAAGGGTACTTCTTTTTTCAAAAGACACGTATAACCTTTAGCAAGTTCGGCGTAATTTGGAATGAACCTCCTTAGAAAGTTTGCTTTCCCTTGGAGTTTCTGAATTTGAAGCAAATTTGAAGGTGGAGGCATGTCAATGATTGCCTGAACCTTACATGGGTCGAGTCAAATTCCATCTTTAGAAACTACGAAACCAAGTAATCGACCAGAACCAACACAAAACACACACTTGTGCAGATTGAGTCATATCTTGTAGTGTCGGCAACGCAGAAATATGGCTCTCAAATGTTGTGGATGATCAGTCCGCTTTCGTGAATGAGTCGGTAGATTGTCGAGATACGGTTGAACAATGTGTTTGATGTCATGGAAGGCATAGTTCATTGCCCTCTGAAAGGTTTCCCCTGCGTTCTTCAAACCGAAAGGTAGTTTACAGTACGCGAATGTGCCCCATGGACATATAAATGCAGTCTTTGACTGGTCCTGAGGGCGGATACTGATTTGGTTGTATCCGGAAAATCCATCCATGAATGAAAAGATTTCACATTCGGCACATTCATCAATTATCTGGTCGATGAAGGGTGTAGGGTAGTTGTCCTTCAGACATGCTTGATTTACATCCCTATAATCGACGCACACTCTAATTGTTCCCTTCTTTTTCATCACAAGAACAATATTCGATACCCAATCAGTGAGAGGAACAGGGTAAATGAAACCAGCATGTAAAAGTTTTTCAACTTCTTTCTTAATGGCAACAACTTTCTTTGGGTGAACCGGTCGAAGCCGTTGTCGTACTAGTTTGACATATGGATACATCTTGATTTCATGTTCAACGATGCTTGAGTCAATGCCTGGCATTTCTTCGTATGACCATGCAAAGAAATCTCTGAATTCGCGAGAGAGAGCACAATATATTTCTAGTTCTGAAGGAGAACAAGATTTTCTGACATGAATATTCTCTACAACATTAGGTTTGATTGAGATATTAATGGCAATAGTTTCCTCAATATTGGATAGATTTCGCTCGGAATCCACCGTATTTATAGTATTTGATAGAAAATAAAAAACTGAAGGATGATTAAGGTCGCTAGAATAATCTTCGTTGTTATCTTGAAGGTGGGAATGATGGTGGTAATCTTCCCATGGTGCCTCTCTTATCATCATTGACTGAATGATTCCTTCGTCTATAGAATGTATACGAGACCAAGGATCGGAAGAGGTGCCATACTCTAGAGACTTGTCTATCCAAACACTCACTGAGTGTTGATTTGGGTTCACTACCCATGCCCAGAAAATTGATTGCTACAAAGATTCTATAGGGCTTGGGGGCAATACCTGGTGATGATCCACACTATCAAAATGGTCAGAGTTCTTCTTAATCTTTGATGATGTAGAAGACATCATATGACAGGTTTCCATGGTGGCCACTTCCGTCAGATTACTTGGAGGCGGGAGGGAAAAAGTACCCATTAAGGAAGGGTCTTTTAGGGGACCTACTCCAACATTTTGAAGTGATTGAGAAATTCCATGGATCAATGAAATGCTTCCAGTAGCTTGTGAACTATTGGGGAAAAAGGTTAGTTGGTCAACGATTGTAATTCCACCCTGGAAGGGAAATGAAATCTTTCTAAAATATGTTGACACAACGGCAGCCATAGCATAAATCCATGGCCTTCCCAGTAAGATATTGTAGTCAAGGTTTCCATCGATGACCTCGACTTCAATTTCTACTGTCTTGCCCCCCAGTTCAACTTGCAAGTTACTTAAAATCCCATACGGCGTGTATGTTCTTCCATCAAATGCTTTTAATGTCGTTGATGATCGAGACAAGGGTGGGGAACCTAAAGCTTTCCAGAAACTCATTGACATAATCCAGGTAGATTCCCCCTCATCAATTATTGTTCTATGAACAGTTTTGTTGAGGGTTTTTACCTGTATAAGGAATGCGAGTTGGGCCGGTAACTGAGGTTTGTATCCTTTATGGTTAAAGGCCACAAGATTTGAATCTGTTGGGTCAATCCCACCTATTGCCGATAACAAAGCCTGCTTTTGGGAGGGGCACTTCTGCAGTACTTCAAGTGTTGACATAGCGGACGGCGATTGAGCCAAATCCTCCACTATATTATAATTCTGTGCTGCTTGGGCACGAGGATTAAATGTCGATTTATGTACTACTCCCTTTGGCAGTTTTATAGTTAATTCAGGAATGATGGGCGGAACAACTTCTAGCGAAGTTGTTGTCGAACTACTGGGTTGATCTGTAGCCTTGTTGTTCGACATCTGTGGATTCCCATAATCTTTATTCCTTGTCGATATCAAAGCATCATTTTGTTGTTTCGAGATGGATAACATAAGCACTTAGGATGGGGAAGCATGATCGGTAGCAACTAGATTAGTTTTTGGGTTTGGAAACGGATCAATCAACACTGCTGAGGTACTTGAAGTCTTTAAAAATTTCGTGACCTTAGCTCTATGTGGACAATATTTCGTCCAATGGTACTCATTACATATGAGGCATGGTTGACTAGGTTTCTTTTGCCCAGCAGGGTTTCCAGAAGATTTCTCAAGAGTCAAATCTTCCTGTTTCTTCTTTTTGTTTTTCCCTTTCTTCTTGCCCCCTGGTTGCTTTGGTTCTTTTCCCTTGTCAGATGACACGACATTAACCTCCGAGGCAAGAAGTTTGTCATTTTCTTTTTGACTAGAAACTGCAAGGGCTTTACCAGATGGAGCCTTTGCAGTTTGCATGCTTGAGGTACCAATCACGCCATCACTGGCATGAGAGTCCTTGTTTGATTTAGGAGGGGGAGGAATGGAAAATTCTGGTCTAGGAGCGTCAGGAATTTTTTCGTAGAGTGTGCCAGACTGAGTATAGATCAAGTCTAAATATTGTGCATGAGAAATGACTTTCTCTTCAGTGACAACTCCTCCCTTTGCCACATCTTCAGTAATAGAAGGCAATAATGACTTAATAAACCACTCAGCTAGAAGCTAATCAGGAACATATGTCTTTACCATTCGACGACGACGTCGCCACTCATGAATATGATCAGATATGTGAGTGGCTATTGTCTGTTTAAAGTTGGTAAGGAGTTTTGTTCCTGTTTCGTACCTTATGGGTAATTGAAAGTGGGTTAGAAAAGTAGTGGCGAGGGTGTTGAAGTTATCAAACGAAGCTCTAGGCAATTCAATATACCATTTCACCGCTGGACCAGTTAGCATTCGATGAAAAAGGTGAAGCCTAATCGAATCATCATTTAGGGTGTTAGATGAGCACCAGAAATGAAAATTCATTACGTGATTCGATGGATCTTCACCTGGATTTCCATTGAATTTAGGAATATCGGAGGGAAGTTTATGAGGAATCACTGGCCACCAAGGGGTGTATGCAATTGGATCATTTGTCAGTCGGTTCAAATCTGGTAGTTCTAGAGTTGCTACAAAAGGCAACTGTTGATTCAGGTTTGGCAAAGCATACCCAGGATAAGATGGGATCGCCTACGTAGTAAGTCTTTGCATACCAGCATAATGTAATTGATGCTAATAACTTTGATAAGGTTGATGGACATAACCATTATAGTATGGTTGTTGATAACCGTTTTGAAAATGCAGTTGCCCATTACCTACAAAGCCTTGTTGCTCAAGTCCTCGATAAGCTTGCTAGAATTGCGGTTGTTGATATTGTACCAGCCATGGTTGTTGGACCATTTGTTGTTGCCCAATACTGGATGATTGACCAAGATGCAGAGTGATAGTACCCGTTTGAGCCTGAGTCATTCCAGTTAAAGAAGCACTAATCTGAGGTTGTGATTAAGCCGTAGAGACAAGAGGCTGTTGTATTGCAACCTAAGAAACTTGAGGTTGACACACAACAGGCAGTGCTTGTACTTACGACACAGTCACAATAGCAGGTGTAGTGGGAATATTCGACACAGGTTGGGCTGGTTGCATTGAATATACAACCCTTGGTTGTTGAGGCAGTATTGGTACCCAACCGCTGGATGTAATTCCAATTTGACCTGAATTTTGTTGTAAACCCTCATATGGTTGCTCTCCAGGAGGGAACAATGAAAAGGCATATTGCCCCTCATATGGCAACAATCCAATGCTCAAAGGATATATGGGTATTTGAAGAATGGACTGCCCAAATTGAAACTGGCATGCAGGATCAATTTGCTGAGTTTCAACATAAGAAATGCTAGATAGGATTCCAGATGAACAAATAGGAACAGACCATGTCGTCAAAACAGTCCCCGGGTGGACTCCATCTAGCAATTGATAACTAGTTGGGATAGATGGTATACCAATAAACATCATCATAATAGTAGCAGGAAATTCTACTATGGTTGTATCAGATGACACAGTCCTAGATGTTGATGGTTGCTTAGACATATTTAGTCTATCCAAAAGATTTCCTAGTGATTCGACAAGAACTTGCGATGAAGGATGATTAAAAGAACTAACTTCAGGAATAGAAGGATATAAGTGGATCCCAGTTCCAAAATGCAATGGAGTACTAGATGGAAGATCCTCTACTATCTCCTCTATGGCAATCAGTCCAGTGGAAGAGGTAGACCGTCAGGTCCATAAAATATTTCTGGAGCCGAAGAAGGTATAGCTTCTGCAGTGACAGATACTTGAGGGGTGACACCCTCTGAATTCCGCAACTCAACTTCCAGATGTTCAAGTAAGTGAACTTCAGTCTCTGGATCAGCTCTAGATGGAGTTGTTTAAGGTATAGAAGTGTCTACCATTACACTAGGATCAGTTCTAATGTCCTCTTGTAACTGCGGAGCTTCTTCTGTAAAGGCAGATGTACTAGAAATGATCTAAGTAACTGTAGTCTCTGATGATGTTGAAACACCAGTTTCAAATAATCAGGTGAATTGGACTCAGTTAAGCAAGTCCATTTTTCTCGAAATGGTTTCGTCTTTGGAGTCAAAGATGGTTGACTCGCTAGTCTCTGTGAACGACGGGGTTTTGATTGACTTTCTTCCATGATTGCGGATTACTTGATCAACTCAAAATTAAGGGGAAAAATGTTATTCCATATTAAATAAATTTTAATGATGCTTTGACACAACTTTTCTTTTTCAATTTTTAAGAGTTGATAAAAAGCTAAAGATGACTCTAGTCCCCTTCAATTTTTAATGAGCTTGAAGTGACAAGTGCTCAGATGGACCTTTTCTTTTAAGGAGTCGAAAAGGAACGAAAGTGACTACTCTGGAAATCTAGACAGAGGGATTACCAAACCAATCGCAAAACTACAATATACACCTTGGTGGTAAATTAAAGAGAAATTACCAAGGACTTATGTACGACAGTCAATCTTCCCGAATGCTGTGTTCAGTGCATTGTGATCGATAGGGTGGTAGACACGGCTTCCTATGGATAAAGGATGTAAGCCTATTGTGGTCTCCCAATATATATTCGATGGTACGAGGAGCACAAGTCCATGCTAGCACTTGTTGTATCAAAGAGGAGGAATCACCCAACCTTCGATGAAAACGATAGTTACTAGATTTTACGACGCCAGAACACGTCTCTAGCCTAGACTTCTATATGTGTTGCGTTAGGTTCCAAAACATTGTTAAGTTCATTGAAATTTACTTTAGAGTTGATCTTGTTTATAAGTTTGTCTTTCAAGGTTCACCATGTGATGTAGATTTAAAATTCCTAAATATGCAATCCAAAATGATAAATAATCGTTGTTTATTTTTTAGCAATGAGAATCCTAGCTACTAAGGAAAGAAGGTTACGATTCTTCCAAACAGAGAGTAAAGAGCACAAGCTAAATGCACTTTTCCTAAATCAATTTTCGCACATAGTCTAAATGCAAATGTAAATGCATGTATTTGTTTTTCGTTTCCTTTAATGTGAGGTATGTCGAAAAGGGAAACTAAGTATAGATCTGAACTATTTTCTTCAAAGCGACATTCCAACAATTTCTTTTCAAAATGAAAGGAAGACTAAAACGACACTTTTTGATTTTGAATAGAAGATGCTTTCAACACTTCAAATATTAACAATTCAAATCAAATACATGACAAAACGTCCAATCGAATATCTAGAGAAGGAATACTTTACGACACTTCTCTTTTTGACACAAAACGACAGCTATGACACTTTTGCACCAAAACAACAGTTCGATTTAAGCAAATTTTTGACTAAGGATCGTAAATGATAGACAAATACATAAAAACATTTACTAATCCTAATCAATGGAGGCTGAACAATGTAAAGGAAGGAGGCTTCAGCAATGAGATACTGATCATAAGCAGCAAAACAACTGAATAGAGCTGAAATCAAAGAAAAAAAACCCAAATTCAAGGAGAGAAATAGGATTACTCAGTCATCGCACCTGTGCTTCACAAAAACAGGGATGCATCTCACCTGCTACACACAGGAGGTGCGATGCATACTGGCTTCCAGTGATAGATAGTGCGATGGGCCAGGGAGTGAAACTGAGGTGGGTTTTTGCTCAAATTTGCAGCTGAGTTCAATGATTTAAGCTGAGCTATGATGGACAGTAGAAAACAAAGTACAGGGGTATGATCTTAAGGGGTTATTGAGCTACCACAGGGGCGTTTAGAATGCTTGTAAGTTAGATGTTCAGTTCATAAACCAACTTGGAGATTGACTGAAGCAACATTCATCTACTTTGTAATCGCATAGTAAGAGCAGTTCGAAGGCTATCTGGCTAACTTCAGGCTTCGTCTATATTTTATAAAGAAAACAACAATAAAAAACAAAAAAACTATTCGTATTCCCAGTGGAGTCACCATTTTGTTTTCGAGAAAACTAGTGTCTTTTCGATCTGCTAGTCCCACTAAGATTGGTAGCTATCTTAGAAACAAACAATCAAAGCCATTTGCGATTTCCTTTACGTATGATAGATAAGAGAGAAGCAAAGGGACCAACCTGGATCTTCCGCTTGACTCCTTGCTTGATTTCTCTCCCCCTTGATGGAGCTTGCAACTCCTCTCCTACTAGTCCTGCTTAGAGAATACCTGTAGAGACAAAGTAACAAAACACCATCAAAGCATCTCGATCTATAATATCATAAACAATGCAGAATCAGAAATACATTGAACATACAATTGCATTCACAAATACACAATTGTATGAAGGAAAAATCAAAGAAATTTATTAAAATAGAAGGGAGAATTACAGCCCAACTGTCTGATCCAGCATCATCCTCCCAGCATCAAGGCCCTCTTCACCTCATGAAAAGGAAGATCACCCAACAATACAATGCCTCTTCTCAGAGACAAACTATCAAAACTTCCTTCTAAATTACAAAATTCCAGCCCCCAGATCTCTCAGATGAGGGATCCATTTATAGATGTTTGCAAAGGGTGTGAGTCAGCTCCAGGTTTTTGATTAGTGTCATTCCACTCATAGTTCTTGGTTCCACTTGGAGATTTCATTGATATCTTACTCATCCCTGGGTGAATTCAGAGAGGCAAATGTCATAGGAGAAGTTTCTAGAAGATTCCATGAGCATCCACTTAGCAAAATGTCTCATCCATTTGTCCATTCTCGCTCATCGCACCCCACAGAAGGCCTCTTTAGTATGCATCACACCTGGCTAGTGTAGGAGCCAGTATGCATCGCACCTTGACAATGGAGCAGTTAGTATGGTCCAATTTTGGCCAGTTCTGAGTGGTTTTTCAGGTGGAACTTTTGGGGAATGATGTAATCAGTTGACTATGATCCTTTAGGGTATGAAAAAACACTTTTAGGGGTTAAAGAGCCCTTGGTTTATTGACATATAAGATTAGGGTTGCAATTCCCAAATATGTCTATAACAGTATGAAGAGGGAAAAACAGGTGGTGGGAGCAACGGTCAAGTTGTAGAGAGCTCACTTGGGAAAGGAAGCAAGACCATGTAGTCGTGGGGTAGTTGCAGCAAGGTGTTAGAAGCAAATAGAAATATCCGAGTGAACAAGGAGGAGGACGGGAAACAACTGAGGGGATAGACAACCAAACAAAATTGGCAGTTCGAGCAGCGGAGGAGTAGATAAAAGGAGAAGACATCATGAAGAAAGGGTTGGTATCTGAGGGAGCTCGGGGCACAAAAGAACCTGATCCGAGGATTGGAGTACTGGTGGATGGGTCAGAGCTGGGCTCAGTCTGAGATCTAAGGCATTTTTTGGCCACGATATTTTATGTATTTCCTCTCGGCTTTATGTCGAAGGTATGTTGTAATGAATATTCCATTGGGTTAATATGAATGAGTAAATGGACCAGTTGCATGGTATTATCTGTGTCTATTGTTGTGATTTATGGGCGTACTCAAAAGTGTTTATGTTCAGGGTCTTTCCTTGTATGAATATGATATCCATAATGATATAATATTATGATGAATGTATGATTTAAGATGAGTAATAGTTGGATCGTTCTTGATATCCTTATAAACCCTTCTTAGTTTTGGTTACGGCACGTCTCGAGTGAGACTCCTTATCCCTTGGGGTAGGGTGAAAATGTCGACGTTGTCCTAGACTACAACGGACCATTGTTGGCTCCTTGCGCCTGAACCCAGGGTCTTTCCCAGATGATATTTTTGAACCAACAAATGGTTCCATTGCGGGACCTGAAATCACAAGAACTGGTTTGGAATATGGTGTCAAGGATATTTAAGAAGGAGATTCGGGATTGGTGGGATAACTGAGTAGACTGGTTCGTATCAGAGTAGGCTACTTGTCAAAGCCAACCTATCGCTAAAGTAAGTAGATAGATTTTGTACTCAGAGGTTGTGAGTGATCAGTATGAGATATTTTGGTGTAAGTGACTTGTATAACTAGTTGAGGAGGCTAAAAGTAAAGAGTCGAGCAAAAGGAACTATGCCAGCGCGTCACGACTAGGTTCGTGTAGACTTCGTAATGCTTCGACACTTGGATAGTGAACCAAGTGAACTGACGAGGACAATAGACTTTTGGGTAAAAACTACTATATAAGGGTACATAGTCGAATTCCTGGCAGATAACTATCAGTCCGTTTCAAAGGCAAATGCAGTGTTCAAATCGAGATTAAGAGGGAAACTAGTGAACGAAGTGCCTTTGTGGATTAAGATGTTTATGGTGGAAGAAGGATTGTTACCTTTTCTCGGAGCAACTATTGTAGCGTAAAACCCCAGTACTGGGGGAAGGGCCTAAGGGGAGAATGCTACCAGTTGCGGAATGTAGATGCTGCTAAAGGAATGGACATAGAAGGATTGCAGAGAGATAGAGATATTAGGGCACAAAGGAGAGTGACTAGAAGAAAATTGGCAGCAAAGAGCGGTACAAGCACTGAAGAAGAGACGTATGGGATACCACCAAGCAGGAGTGGTGTTAGGGAGCCCAAAAGAAGGAAAGAGTATGGAGAAAGACGTAGAACAAGAAAGGTAGGGCAACTTGATGGCTAAGAGCTAAGAGAATGACAAGGACTCTCCCTTACAGGTTGTGGGTAAGATGTCAGAGGGAAGAACTCGTGCCAACTATGAAGAGGAGATGGAAGGTGAGATGTGTGATGTGATGAGAAGATTATTTGACGAGGATGATACATCAATTAGAGTTCAGCAACAGACCCAAAGTTTAGGTTGTGTTCACCCTGACCTTCCCTTGGTGATTTATAAAAACCTTGACAAAATTGTTGCTAAGTTAATTAAAGTAATACAAGTACACAGTGTGCATGAAAAATATAAAGCGAGTTTTAATACATTCAATAGCAGTGGGCCTAGTAGTGTTAGTAATATGGGGTTACAAGGATCTCAGCAACCTAGAAACCAAGGATTTGTGCTCTTAGCACACACTCAAATCAACATGGTAGGGTCCTTTACTAGATATCCTGAGTTTGTTGGTAGAGGGAATGAAGACATAGAACAACATTGGTACCTGTGTGAAGCCATATGGAGAGCATGCCAAACACCAGATAATGTAAAGTCGATTGAGTTCCAGACCACATTAAGAGAAAGAGCTCTAAGATGGTTTATCAAATGGGCATAACAAAACCAAAATCCTTCAGTGGATGACATTAAGAGAGGCTTCGTTCAAGAATTCAAGGTGCCACAAACAGATCAGCAAGGACTGTCTAAACTATGGGAGATCAAGCAAAAAGAAGGAGAGACTGCTTGGGAATTGATGTAGAGGTTTAAAGATGTTATTGGCAAGCTAAGCTATACCATAGATCCCAACCATCAGAGAGGTTGGTTCATTAAAGTGCTCCTACCCCTTAAAAGAACATCGTTGACACAACAAAAGATCTTGTGGCTCAGTGGTTGAGTGTGTTGGTTAAATAAGTCTAGGTCCATGGTTCAATCCATGGTGAGCGCAATTTTGCAAGCATCACGCATAGAAGCCATGGCAGGATACCCACATGAGTATTAAGGAGGGATGGGATCACAAGACTCGTCGATCATGGGTCTCCAAAATCAAATCGGTAGTCTGACAAAGAAACTAAAAGGCCTACAACCAATTAGACCAATAAGACCCAATGTACGGTGTACTCACTTCTTGGTGGAAAGCCATGTGGCGACTGAATGCCTAAGGCTAAGAGGCACAAATAGTTCAGGGGGAGTTGCAGGATCATTAAGGGCCCTGCCAACAACAGGAGTTGTGGCAGTGGAATCGCAAGGAGCTTTTCGAGGCCAAAACACACAAAAATATTGTGAATTTTGTAGGAACTATGGACATTTGCCACGAGTATTTCCAATACTACAAAAGTGTTCCAACATACCTAGCAACAGTTTCTATTAATTCTGTGCATCCACAATGCACCACATTGACCAATTCAGAGCATTAGACACCTTATCATAGCGACTAGACAGGTCCACTTTCAGAGTCAATGAATCTAGTCGCGGGGGATGAGGAGGAGGTATGAGAGGAGGAAGAACATGGGGTAGAGGACCTGTAAGGTGCTACAATTGTGATTAGGAGGGACATGTCGCCAGAGACTGTCCTCTCCCAAGAATACCTTGGTGCTCACAAAGGAGGGTCAATGTACATGCCAAAGAGGGTTGTCCCAAGTTGATTGAAAAATGGGAAGAAAGAACCAGACAGAGGGGGACTAATTTGATCAATGCAGAACCACAGACTATTGAAATGCTTCTAGTAACTAATATAAATATAGTTACCAAAGGGGGTAAGAAGACAGGGGATGATCGGGGTATGGTAGACCAACCTTCAATTGTTCAGGTAGCATCCCCAAAGCGGTCATACAACCCCACCCAACAAAAAAAATACTATCAGGAAGTGGCCAAGTTATTTGATGGGTTAACAGAGATAAAAGGAGACAAGAAATAGGACTCACACATAGCTGGTAACACTCGACCAATCGAAGAATGGTTTAGGCTATTTTTGCAGATAGTTGATAGTGAACAGATGCTACAAGAGTGTTGGGTAGTGGAAGCCCCACACAACGGTCATGGGGCGCGAAGCCCGCAATTTTGGGAAAGGTAAAGGTAAAGATTCAGTGAGAAGCGCGGAGCACAATTTATAGTAGGTCAAAGTCAAAGGGTAGTCTGCCCAAGAATAATGTAAAGAAATGTAAGATTGAGTCGGCCCGCCCATGGATCACGATCCATGGAAAGGTATAAATAGAGCGATTCTCTATGGGTAGAGGTGGCTAAGTTTTTGGTTATAATATTAATGTAATGGGTTTTTGAGAAGAGTAATTGGTAAGCGTCTGTAAGTTCGAGTCGAGAGTGTGGGTAGTGGATAGAGGCTTTGCAGCTGTGTGCGCAGAGCCCTGGAAGAGTCTACATCTGTGTGCGCGGACCCTTGTAGCTGAGTGCGCAGGGCAGATCTGGATGTATTGTTGAAGAAAGTGAATAAAGATAAGTTGCTTTGATACAATTCTGTGTTAATCTGAAGTATTGCAGATCTAGCTTTTTGAATAATTGATATTACTGTTTGATCTATGCACCAATGTTTACATTTTGAATACATGTGAATCTGTGGTTAATCTAAGTATGCAAACTGAGTAAAGCTAATAAATGTTTTCTTAAAGACCTTTCTAAGTAATACCTCATCACCTAGAGTAGATCTGTAAATAGCGCGCTAATAACTAGAAAAGAGTGTTCCGGGTTTAGATCTATGCGAAACAGGCCAGCGTGACACTGCGAAGGATTGCGCGAACTCTCCAGATCACCTCTAGACACCCTAAGGGTGTGGAAACCTAGTTCCAGCATCCTCCCCTGCTACCTCGGGTGAGATACCAATCCGCGCTCCATGGAATGTTTCCAAAAGGGCCGGTAGCTGCGGGATTTGCTTGGCTAAATAATGCTTCCGAACCTGGGTCAGACAGATATAAGCCAACAAATGGTTCCATTGCCAGGACCGGGATCTACCTAAGGGGTGTCTGACATTGGGACACTGGAACCCTATGAAGAAAGAAATTGAAGAGTGGTGGGATTTGAAACTCCACGAGTTCGCAACTCAGGAGAACAGAAACCCGCGAGTATCAGAAGAAGATTGGCTGGACTGGTATATATTCACAGACATTCACGAGATCTTCTTTGCGACATTTCTGGTAGAACTGTATGAGTGGATCGCGAGGCTAGCTGACAGTGGGGGAAGGTGTAGACTGGACCAGCCTATTGTGTGGACCTCGGAACTAGTGCGCAGGCTAGAAGCCACAGAAGATAAAATCGCACGCACAGTAGATCATTGGCTAGATCGGGTAATAGGAGGATTTATTACCGAGTTCGCGATAGATACAACTATGAGCTATAGTGAAGTAGAGAGACGGTTTCTTCAAGGACCTCGGGGTAGGTATATCAAATCCTTAAATACTTGGATTAAGATGTTGTTGTGTGAAAAATAGATTATGCGAGTATACTGATGTCTGGAGTAACGCGGAGCGGAAGAGGTTATCACAAAATGAAAGGAATAGAGAATAGTCCCTTAACTTCTATTTCCCAGGAAAGCGAGAAAGAGCTCGTGAGGTTCTCACTAGGGAGCGCAGTCCGGTTGATCAGAGAGTGCTTCCCACTGTTACCACCTCCGTCCACGCCACCCCCCGCATCGCCTTCATCGAACTCATCCACCCCACCCCCACCAAAAGTCGGGATGGCGAGTGTGATCAAGCTGCCAACATTTAAGGGTGTAGGAAATGAAGAACCAGGACAGTTCTAGTTTGTGATACGGTCTGTATGGGACGCCCAGGGCATAACAGATGAAAACATAAAAAAGCCACCCTAGTTAGTGCACTACAGGACCACGCGTTGACGTGGTACATAAAATACTCGGCCGATCATCCGAATGCGGGAATAGCGGCAATCCAGGATGCATTAAACAAAGAGTTTGGTCAACCAAAATCGGAAACCCAGTCGGTTATTGGGTTCAAGGAGATCGTAATGTTGCTTAGCAAAACCCTGTGGGATTTGGACCAGAGATTAAAGAGCACTATTCGCGAAGCTAATATGACATTGACAGATGTGCAACATTGCGCGTGGTTTGTGGCATCATTGACACCACATTTGAGGATGGCTCTGTCACAGCAAAAGATCTCAACCCAAGCCGAGGCACTGGAGACAACAATGAGGTTGCACGAGACCCCCATACCAGATCCAGGGTTGGGAGTTCAGCAAATCCACGCGTAACTTCAAAACTTGAGTTTAGAAATGCAAAGCTTGAAGCAAGAAAGAGTATCCCGACCAGAGGTATGTATGGAGGTAGGCTGTATTAAATGCAAGAGCCAAGCACACGATAAGGACCATTGCCCTATCTTCGCGAACTATCTGGCGGGGGGAGGATCGATGCCATTAAAAGTGGAGGTACAAGCAGGACCAAGTGCCATGCCTGCGCTCTGGTGTGCGATTTGTCAGGTGGGTGGGAAACATGCAACAGATAACTACCACCTATTGCAAAAGTATACCCAGACCCCGCAGCAGTTGTATTGCAACTTTTGTCGATCGGTGGGACATGATGAGCGAACATGTCAAAGTTATGACCTAATGATGGAAAGAACCCCAGCTTACTGAATGCAGACTGAAGTGTGGGGAGGATTTCAAGGACACGATCGAGGAAGAGGAATGGGGCCTGGGCGGGGCCGCGGACAGCTAATCTGCTATAATTGTGGCATGCCGAGACACTACGCTCGCGACTGCACTAACCCGACTAGGATTTCGTGCCCCTACTGTGAACAGTTTGATCATGAGATGGTAGATTGTCCAATGCTAATTGCCCAAATGCACAAAAAAGGAGTGCTACAACCCTCACCAACCCAGAATGTCCAGATGATGCAATCAGAACCTCGCGAAGAGGACCCTAGTATAAACATGGTACTAAGGAGCAACGCAACTACAGAAGGAAATTTGTGAAAAGAGTGTGTAGAAGGCGGAAAGAGGTGTGACACACCTACAAAGGAACATGACTCTGGGCCGGAATAGGGGAGGATGATGCTGAGGGAAGCTCAGCGGAGCTTCGCAGAAGCTTCTACCCTGGGTAGGAGGGATCAAACAGAGTCAGGATTGGACCCCTCCATGATTACTACCTTTCTTGAAACCTACATGAAACTGCTGTGCGATAGTAAGGTTGTTCAAGGGCTACAAGAGCTGATCACCAAGTGCGCTGGATCCAGCGAACCACAGGTAGTCTGGAAAATAGGAAGACATGCTCTGCACACCGGACGGGAGATGAGACTGACAACACAAATCGGTGAATATGAAATGGATCAGGTCATCTTGGACTTAGGCTCGGATGCGAACGTATTACCTAAACAAACATGGGAGCGCATGGGCAAGCCTGCACTGCAATGGTCCCCAATTCAGTTGCGAATGGCCAACCAACAAAAGATCTTACCAATGGGTCGACTGCAAGGGGTGACCGTGGATATCAATGGTGTAAGTACGCAGACCAATTTCGAAGTCATAGAAATTGTTGATGATAGTAATCCTTACCCCGCATTGCTCGGGATTGATTGGGCAATGGATGTTAAAGGGATCATTAACTTAAAAAGGCAAAAAATGACGTTTGAAAAGAAGTCACTGCGAGTAGTAGTTCTGTTGGACCCAGCTGAAGGAGAATGCTACACCAAACCAGTGCACGACAAAGAAAGCGATGACGAACTAGATTGCATCTATCAGATAACAATGCAAGACCAAAATCTGGTGCATTCCGCAGAGGGTCGAAGAGTCGCGTGGGAGCGTGATAGCACTTATACAGTGGATTCTGATGAGGAGATTGAGCGATGGCAGAACCAGTTGTAGGAGGCTACGACACTGACTGTAATATGATGACTTGGTCACTGTGACGTGTAACCACTGAGGAATGACAATGACTTAAAGAAAGCGCTGCGACAAAAGGCGCAGAAGACATGTTGCATACACCTAGAGGGGGTCCGCAGAAGCTGAAATGGAGAAGGCGGTTCTAGGTATGAACGAAAGGACGTGTGCGGCAACCAAGTTGGTATAGAACGGTCATACCTCAACAACGAAGGGTACGGGTGCTCATCAGGTGACCATCAACCCACTCAGCTCCATCCGGATCGAAGGATCGCACGGCCAGACAAGGAAGTCTCATTATGACCAAACAACCTAGCACAGATACAGCCCACCCTTCCAGGGACAACACCCGCAGAAGGATTCAGCAGCTCTGGGAAGCCATCTTGCGTGGTAAAATGCAAATTGGAAAGTTAGAAGCATCAGAGGCCAGACTCCGTGCACAGAGTGAAGAGTTAGATGAAGTAATTTCTAAGCTACAGTTAGAAGTTGCCTATATGGAGGAACTAATGAAGAAAACAGACATGGATGACTCTCCTACCCTACTACAAGCAGTGGCGCCACTAGCATGGTTGCGCCTGCACTTGGAAGGACAAGGATGCGCTCACTGCAATCCGTTAGCAGAATCAAGGGAACACAACGGGTGCTCGCAGCCCGGGCTAGCCGAGGACTAGAAGACCCGTGCGAGGGATTCACCCACCTGACTATCCGTACGCGGCCCAGTCCCAACACCCCACGCAGTTGAAAGAGGGCGTGGGACTATAAAACAGGCTGTTGCGAAGCTGCGTAACATGGCCACAACATATGTACAGGAACCACACTTGCCTCCTTGGGCATTCAGTGCCATGAAGGAAGGATGGAAAGCGACTGTTATAGGTACTTTTCATGATATGATGACCCATTTAAAGCACCATGGAGCGGGCGACGGGAAATTAAGGGAGAAGAATAACTACCAAAATCACGTTTATGAGCTGCCGCAAGGGCAAGCATCCAATCTTAAATTTCGAATCATATATAATCATAGTAAGGGTCACACCACCACATCTTCTCACCCTGCAAGAAAGCCGCCCTGGGTTAGAAACAAGTGCAAGATGAGTGACCAGCGATTCGAAGAAAGTCCGTGGTTTAAGGCATTACCGAAGCACTACTAGGAAGAAATCCTCAAAGCACACAACCCTACCACTGATAACCCACAGCAAGCTTCGCCACAAGCAGCCGAGCTCCCTAAATCGCCCTGGACAACAAGGACTAGGAAGGACCCGCAAGTTCCAGAATCAGTCAAAAGGTGGCCACAACACCTGCATTTTGGCAAATTCACAATGGAGGAAAAGGGTAAAACTATTACAATTGATAGCGACGAGGAAGCAGAAGAGTCTCCCACATATATCGAAGAAGTAAACCCTGAGGAGGACCCCATACAGCTAGTGCGACGACCCAAGTATGTGCCACCTAGCAAGGGGAAGGCGAAGGTACCTGCAAACCTAGATGAAGTCGACACTGTAATTGTTACCCCGTCTCTCCCGAAAGCTGTCCCAGTGGAAAACTCGGTGGTTGGCCATGTTGCGACGATGAAGTTCGAAGATTGGGACCTCGGAGATATTGTAAAATTCCCCAACCTGGCAACGGATGCACTAATGAATCGGAATGTAGAAGGGACAGTGACAACACTATAGCCAAAGGAGTGGTTGCGGAAGGTGGACAAAGTCGGGTTGCTCTATCTATTGTCGATTCCTCACTTTCTACGGCCTCCTATCACCATGTTGGTCATAAAGCAGTTGCTCTATTTAGTGCATGAGGAAATATTATGGGTTGGAAAACCTATCAGTATCACAACTGAACTTGTTCATCAGGTCTCGCACCTTCCCTGTGACAGAAGAGACCCTCGGGAAATTACTAATAGAAGTAACAATGTCATGATGATAGAGCAACTAAAAAATAAGTATCAGCTCGCCAAGGGATAGCGAGGGTACATCATTGACAGTATCTCAGACAACGCAATCCGCGTTGCCACTCAGTTGTTGGCAGGAAAAGTAATGAGGAAATGTCGTGGCACTAAGGTTCCTGCCGTAGTTATCGCACTTGCTGAGGAATGCACAGCCGATGTATGGTTCAATTGGTCACAGTTCCTTTGTGAAGAGTTTCTGACAAATTTCCACGAAGTGCAGGAGGAGAGCAAGACTTTCCATTATGTGTGGCTGCTCTTGTCCATCATGCTAGTCGCCACTGAATTACTTGAAGAAAGCCAGTTTCTGGTCTTAGACTCGGAATGGCCGGAAGCCGCTCGATATGCTTCCCTCTAGGCGATAAGGGATGCGGGACGAATGCGAGTTTGCCGCTAGCACCAACAACGCACAGAGGCTATTAACCGATCTCCGTGCAAAGTTGGTAGCACCAGCTGAGTGAATCGGGGCGAGTCACAATGATTGTGTTGGGGGACTGTTGGGTAGTGGAAGCCCCGTGCAACAGTCATGGGGCGTGAAGCCCCACAATTTTGGGAAAGGTAAAGGTAAAGATTCCGCGAGAAGCGCAAGGCGCGATTTATAGTAGGTCAAAGTCAAAGAGTAGTCTGCCCAAGAATAATGTAAAGAAATGCAAGTGTTACACGAAATATTGTCACCGTGACTATTTGCAGTCAGTATGGGTCTATCATCATTCATAATGTCCTCCTTAGCAAGTCTCAAACCTCAGCTCTTCATGTCAAGCTTTGAAAATGAGAGAAAGACCTTAAAAATCAATAAAGCTCTGGTTCCGCACTTTCTCTCACTGTTGCTTGCGGTCCTGCACCCCCTGTTCATGTTACCTGTGGACCTTCCCGCTCTGTCTCTAAAGGAGTGGGTGCAGACCCCTGTGAAAGTCAAAAAGGCGCAAGTTTATTCTTAAAAACTCACTTTGGGTTAATTCTAGATGATTCTAGAAGGAATCTTGACGTGGATGGTTCGCTCCTAGGTGGTTCATGCATCCCAAAAGTGAAGGAGCTAATCCCTTGATGAGAGGAGCTATCCCTTTGAAGGAGGGTTTTATCCCTTTGAAGGTGGACCTAGTAACTTCCCTCCATTGCACTATAAATTAAGGCATTGGGCTAGTTGCTAGGGAGGTTAGAAGCTGAACATTTTTTAGGGTAAATGCTGGTGGAATTGAGACTTCCTAGTTAAGCTTGAGAGGAGAGATCACATACCTTTTGGCTTCATTGGGAAGAGAGTGAAACTTGTCAAAGTAGAGGAGACTTCTTGCTAGACCCTGGGAGGAGCTTGTACAACATCAAGGCACAGGTTGTAAAGTTCTTC
Organism: Pinus tabuliformis; assembly: GCA_031772625.1. Lineage (NCBI taxonomy): Eukaryota > Viridiplantae > Streptophyta > Pinopsida > Pinales > Pinaceae > Pinus > Pinus tabuliformis. The sequence goes on along the minus strand of CM062807.1, from coordinate 491,698,454 downwards.
TTTGATCTAAATTAATACAATCATATTCATTTTTCTCAACAAATTGTATTATGTGATTTGTTTCATGAATTCCTTGATAATCATGATAAGTATGCTTTATTATATTGGCTTTTCAGGTGCTATTTAATTTGTGTGCTTGTTTGTGTTTGCAGATTCTCTACAAGGGAGCTCATTTGGATCAACGGAGCGAGGCTTCCAAAAACTTGCATTGGACCCAAGGTAGGCCTAAAACACTTGTTTGCCTTTGTTTATAAAATGCATATTTAGAGAAAGATAGAATTTGATTGATTTGCTTGTTGCTAGATATCATTAGATACTAGGGAGGTCGGTCTTATTTGCAAGAATGACTCATTCCGTGTGACAGTAAGATTGAGTCGGCTTGCCCATGGATCACAGTCCATGGAAAGGTATAAATAGAGCGAGGCTCTATGGGTAGAGGCAGCTAAGTTTTTGGTTATAATCTTAATGTAATGGGTTTTTGAGAAGAGAAATTGGTAAGTGTCTGTAAGTCCGAGTCGAGAGTGTGGGTAGTGGATAGAGGCTCTGCAGCTATGTGTGCAGAGGCCAGGAAGAGTTCGTAGTTGTGTGCATGGACCCCTACAGTTGAGTGCACAGGGAAGATCTAGATGTATTGGTGAAGAAAGTGAATAAAGATAAGTTGCTTTGATACAATACTGTGTTAATCTGAAGTATCGCAGATCTAGCTTTTTGAATAATTGATATTGTTGTTTGATCTATGTGCCAATGTTTACATTTTGAATACATGTGAATCTGTGGTTAATATAAGTATGCGAACTGAGTAAAGCTAATAAATGTTTGCTTAAAGACCTTTCTAAGTAATACCTCATCACCTAGAGTAGATCTGTAAACAACGCGCTAATAACCAGAAAAGAGTGTTCCAGGTTTAGATCTATGCGAAACAGGCCAGTGCGACGCTGCGAAGGATTGCACGAACTCTCCAGATCACTTCTAGACACCCCAAGGGTGCGGAAACCTGGTTCCATCACCCTCCCATGCTACCTCGGGTGAGACCTCAGTCCACGCTCCGTAGACTGTTGCCGAAAGGGCCAGTAGCTATGGGATTTGCTTGGCTAAATAATTCTTCCGAACTTGGGTCAGGCCCATATAAGCCAACAAAGAGTTGTGCAGGAGTCTTGAAGTAGTATTGCCAGAGGATGAAGAAAAGGGCGAAACAATATTGACAAACCCTCTCGAAAGACACTTGACAAGGGTATGATGGAACAAGAAGAGAACTGATAGAGAATTATGGATTATGCTCAAGCCGCAGGATTCCAGATTAAAGATACAATGTTAGATCTGGGGTCAGACGTAAATATTCTACCCATAAAGACATGGGAAGCACTGGGGAAGCCACAACTTAAATATTCACCAATACAATTGCGGATGGAAAATCACTATTTCATCTTATCCATTAGAAGGTTGGAAGATGTAGAAGTGGATGTAGCAGGGGTAAAATATTATATTGACTTTGAAGTAATAGATATAATGGGTGATAAGGATGCTTACCCAACACTTCTTGGTGTTGACTGGGCATATGAGAACTATGTTATCATTTACTTGAATAAGGAATCAATGATCTTTTAAGTAGAAGGGATGCAGGTAATACAACTATGAGATCCATATCAAGGAACAAGGTTCACCGAACCTGTGGATGATCGAGACAAGCTAGGAATGTTAGATCAATTATATAGGCTAACTGCAGGAAAAAGAGAAGACTACATAAATCCCACAGTAGGAGGATCGGTCAGTTGGAGGAGCATACAAAGTTTAGAAGCTGCTTGGGATGCATGGCAACAAGGAGGATATGAGATTGATACCAGAAGTTGTGCAAAGATATGCAGAGTAAGCTGGATTGGGGCAAAGGTTAGCAATTATCGAACCTTCCATGTCATGGAATTAGTATACACTTTTTTGAATAAAGTGGACAAAACCATAAGGGAAGATCACAAAGTCTCGCTATTAGATATTTCATTACAACCCACCCTGGAAAGATGGTGGAAAGTGCATCACAACACTTTGCGTGAATGGGAGACTATCAAGCGAGCCATGAGGGAGAAGTTTAGACAAGAAGGAGACTGGCCAGATGATAAGGTAAAGTATAGAGGAAACTCAAATCCCATAAAACTTTTAGAGAACTGCACATAGAAATTGGAGAAAGAGAAAGTACAGAAGGAACTCTAGGTGCATTTATTCATTCATACCTTGGGTACAATTCTACAAGCATGGTATATACAAGAGGAAATTCATAGACAAACAATAGAATGGGAGGTTATGGCTAACCAATTCAATGTAAGTTTCTCATTCAAAGATAATGATCGACGCCTAACTGAAACCTTGTATGCGATTAAAAGAATCCTATTCACTTTAGGATAATTATGGGAAGGTTGCATTGATGAGAATTTCCTACAGTGTTTCTATGAAGCAGGGTATCTAGAATATATGTCTTGCAGCAAAGTAAATGCAGATATAGAAGAGGATGATTTGGAAGGACTTAAACACCCGAGATTTCAAGAAACAGAAGGTGAATGAGATATTCAAGACAACCCTTCAGGGGACGATGCACATTTTCTCCTAGTGAAGTTGCAGAAACATGACATTGTCTCAGAGAATAAACCTAAGATGGAATCCATTGGAGATTATTGGGATGAGTAGACAACCAAAGAAACTTTTGACCTGCCAAATGAATATGAAGACTTATTTTTAGCCTTTGTGTCTGAATTAAAGGAATAAAAGGGGACATCGAAGAGATGAAGATTATGTTGAAACTAGATGCACGCCTAGTGAAGCACAGACCATACAGGATAAACCCAAGAGTGAAATAGAATTTCAATAAAGAGATTGAAAAAATGTTAGAAGCTAGACTCATATTCCTCATAGACAAAGTGGAATGGATTAGCCCGATTGTAATACAGAATAAGAAAGATGCCACGGAAATCAGAGTCTGTGTAGATTACAGGAGCCTAAACAATGCATGTGTAAATGATCCATTCCCACATAGTTTAGTGATGAAGTTTTATACAATGTTGCAGGGATGAAGCATATTCCTTCACTGATGGATTTTCAGGTTATCATCAGGTTCATATAGTGGAAGAAGATAAGAAGAAAACACCATTCATGACAGAATGGGTGTCATATGCCTATCATGTAATGTCATTCGGTCTGAAGAATGCGTCAGCTGTTTTCTCACAGATTGTCATAGCTTCCTTTAGAGACTATATTCACAGGTTCTTAGAAGTATAAATGGACGACTGGACGGTGTACAATTTACTAAAGAAACACACCAGTCTACTACAGGTCATGTTTGAGCAGTGCAGGCAGTTACAAATCTCCTTAAATCTCAAGAAATGCATCTTTGCAGTTCCATTCAGAACTTTACTGGGCCATATTGTTTGCAAAGATGGGGTGTGTGTAGATCCCGCAAAGGTTTCATAAATTGTAAGTATGGAGCCCCCAAATAATGTAAACCAATTGCGATTGGAACTGGGCCATACAACATATTACCATCGATTCATCCAAAATTATGCATCAATTGTAGCTCTTATGGAGAAATTGTTGAAGAAGATGGAAGCTTTCAAGTGGACGGAGGCCTGTCAAGCGGCACTAAAAAAATTAAAAGAAAAATTGGTAAGCACCCCTATTCTTGTATACCTAGAGTGGAATAAGCAGTTTCATGTACACATTGACACATCAGGAATAACATTAGGAGCAGTGCTGGTGCAACCTAGAGAAAGAAACATGGATCAACCAATTTACTTGGCAAGTATGAAACTGTCAACAACCAAGAAGAACTACACAACAACAGAGAGAGAAGAACTAGCCATGGTTTACTCCCTACAAAAATTCAGACACTATCTGCTAGGAGCACCATTCAAGTTCTTCACAGGCCACTCGGCTATAAAATATCTGGTAAACAAGCCAGTGTTGGAAGGCGGGATCTGTCGATGGTTACTACTATTCCAAGAATTCACATTTGCAGTGGTCATAAAACCAGGAAGGCTAAATGTGGGGCCAGACCATCTATCCAGGCTTGAGTCGGGATAGAATGAAGGACCATTAGATGACTAGTTGCCAGATGCTGACTTGTATGAATAAAAGACATTCCAGACTACTTAGAGGAGATTGTTGTGTTACTACCTATAGGATACTGCCCGGACAGATACACACGACATAGAAACGACACCTAATAGTGAGCACGACAAATTATCAATTAATTACAGGACATCTATACAAGATGGGCCTTGATCGCGTTCTGTGACGCTATCTAATTCAACATGAGAGACAGGAAGTGCTATGGGAGTGTCATGTTAGAGTTGCAGGAGGCCATGTTAGGGGCAAAGCCACTGTAAGGAAAATATTGTAGGTTAGATTGTGGTGGCCCACAATCCACAGGGATGCTAAGGAGTATGCAAAGAGTTGTCATGCCTCTCAGAGAGTCAGGAAGCCATCACATCAAGATGAACTGCCTTTGAATCTAGTTCACACGGTACAAATTTTTGAGAAGTGGGCAGTAGACTTTATTGTCCCTATCACGCCACCAATGCATCATTCCCATGCTAGATACATCATAACTGCTACAGAGTACCTTATGCGGTGGGAAGAGGCAACACCAGTCAAGGATTGTACAACCGATACTGCAGCAAGATTCATCTTTGAGTGCATAATATCTAGATTTGGATGCCCAAAGAGCCTAACCAATGATCAAGGGATGCATTTTATTAATGAAACTGTCACTTCTCTCCTAAAGAAATTTATGGTCCAACATCAGAAAAGAAGCCCATACCATCCGCAAGCTAATGGAACGATCGAAGCCTTTAATAAAATAATTGAGAGGGGTCTAACAAAAATTGTGTCAGCAAACCGAGATGATTGGGATGAATGAGTGCTAGCAACATTGTGGGCCTATAGAACGACAATAAAAAAGACACACAAGCAAACACCATTCCAATTGGTATACGGTAGAGAAGTAGTAGTACCAATATGATTCATTGTCTCGAGCATTTTTATCTCTCAGGCCACCAAAATGACAGATGATACAACTTTGAAAGAGAGGACCGAACAACTGATGGAGTTGGATGAATCGAGGTTTGTAGCTGAGTTACATCAATTAGTTGAACAAAGGAGACTGAAGGCTTTGCATGAAAGACACATAAAAAATAAAGCCTTCAAAGTAGGGGATCATGCTCTATTGTATGACAGTAAGTTTCAAAAGTTTCTGGGAAAACTACAAATACATTGGTTGGGGTCATTCATAGTTGCAGAGATTAAAGATTCTAGGGCTACATTGAAGCTAACACAAATGGATGGGATAATGTTGCCAAGATGGGTGAATGGCACATGCCTGAAGCCTTTCCACAAGTCCACAGTTGTGCCATCAAATTGAAGGGGTCTCGGAGATGATCCCGCAAGTAGGTTTAAGTCAATAATACATAGTCAGTCCATAATAATACATAGTGAGTCACATGAGTGAGTAGCATATTGATTTACAGACTATGTTTTTTCATTTATCTAGAAATAAATAACACGTGTCAATAAGGTTGTGAAAATAATGCAGTGTCACCGCAACCCACTTGTGGTCGGGGGTGGATAGTCACACTCTCTACAAGTCTTTTCCGCCGTACTACCAATATTTTCCATAATAAGTAACCAATAATACACTTGTCAGACAGAGTTTCGTAAAATATTTTCTCGTTGGTGAAGAAATTAGCTAATAACTACCCACCATTATGAAAACTTTATTAACCATGTGGCCCACTCTGTCCTTTCTCGTGCTTTGTCATACCAGTCAGATCCAGGTTAGCCAAAGCAGCATAGGGAAAGTTGTCGTAGTAATTAGTTAGCAAGTCCAGTCAGAAACATCATGTCAAGTTTTGTCTACTTAATTTGCATGGAGATGCAGGGAGTTACATAATTTCAAAAGCAGGTGATAGAAGAACTTCAAATTCGCTTTGAGATCCAGCAGCAGCAGAGACGTAGAGACTTTAAACCTCCGATAATGGTTGTTTACCAAAGGCACAAAAAGATGAAAAAATCAATTATCTCAGTCCCAGAGGACCGACTAGAGGAAAGAATTACTGTGTTAGAAAATCTATATGGAAAGTATGACAAAGAAACATTAGTGAATAATGATCTCTTGGATTGTTTCCAATTTCCATCGTTGAAGCAAGAAGTATACATGAAAGAAGTCCCAAAAAGAGATGGAATCATGACAACAAAGGTTAAAGAGGATTTTAGAGGCCTCCAACGATCAACGTTGATTAATCTTAGGAGCCTACCTATTTTCGGCATGCAATTGGTTGTGATGCAATGCATAAAGCTCCTAGTTAGTAGGATGCATGGGGGATCCCTATGGTTCAACAAATAATACCTAATTCATGTAGATGATATCCAACGAATGACAGGACTTTCTGCAGGAGGAAATTTAGTATCTACATTGTTCCAAGGAGGAAAAAAGAGAGAAAATAAAGAAGGCAACAAGGATTATTACGATAAATAAAGGACCAAGTGCGGGGAAAAAGGCACGAAAATTGACCTTATCACCCAGGATGAAATAATATTCACTTTCTACATCATAGTAGGGAAAATAATGAGGCACGTTTCCAAGAATGAATGTACCCTAGACCCAATCTCGGTTGCAGAACACTATTGCAGAGTGAGGTGCTTAACTCGTCGGCCTTTGTATTGAATGAACTCTTTGAAGTCTATGAGGACATTTACAAGAGAAGCATTAATTTCATATTTGGCTACATACTAATGACTCTCACAATGTGGAAATGGTGACCACCGAGAGGAAGGGACATGATGCAAATTACAGATGACCAACCCATAACACTCAAATACAAGCCATGGAGAGCTTCAGGGGACCTCAACAACAAAGAAATCAATGAGGCTGACTTTACCGAATGGTATGGGTTGATGTTGATCACTATCAGGACGACAAAAAGAATACCCAAATAGCTGTTGGACGAGTTTTTGCAAGATATCTGGTTTGGGGTTACCCATGGGCACACATACCTCAGGCCGAGATGCATCCACCCAGAAACATTTCAAATGAGGCAACAAAAATTTGTTTTATCAGAAGCAGCATTCCATAGCAAGGTTGGTTCGTGGCCGTGGGTTGCGTGTAAGATAACCGAGGGAAAATACAAATACTTATTTGAAGGAATGAGGCCACAACCGCTAACAGGAGAAGCAACAGGGAGCAGCAGGAAATGACAAGAAGAGGATGATATGGAGCAGATGGTTCTTCAAATGGAGCAAGAGATGTCTTCCCTCAAGCAAACAATTGTGAAGTTCATTAAACCCTCAAGTGAGGCAAAACAATCCATATCTTTTCAAGGTTCTACTCTGTTTAGTTTGATAATCACCACTCCTCTAGCTGTAGCAATTCCCAATGTTGGTCCCCATGCACAATCAAGGCCAACAATCCCAAAGCCAAAACAGAAAAAGGGAATTAAAAAGTTGGTCACCAAGAAACCCAAGACAATCGCTACAGTCCTAATTGTCGACCTCACTAGTGAGGTCGGCTATTCAGTATCTGCATCATTAATCATTGAAGAAAATCCTCAAACCTCATCTGCAGTCTCACCAGGCTCGCGGGATCCATCCCTGCATATAGCCTCCACCTCCGCGACCCTGTTCGAAACCATCCCCCTTGATACACATGTAGCAACAGAAGAGATGGAAGTGGACTCTACCCAGTAATACAATAAGCCTCTCCAAGGCAATGAAACTCACCCATCCTTGTTGGTATCCCTACTTCTAGGGTTAAGCCCACTACCAGGGGATGGGCCAATGGTGTCCACTCCACATTGAATGGGAACTGAGTAGTACCAGACTACATTCCCTATAAATTTCTCATTAATCCCAAACCCAGATATCATTCCACCTACACTTGAGTTCACCCCGTCTTTGCAGCCTGAAAACTCTCCCCCATTCGACTCAGACAAGTCCATTGCCAACACCCTACCAATTCAAAACCATTTTCTGGATCCAAATACAATGTAGGAAGAGACCTTGCAGCATTGTTCATTGACGTAGTTGTTTAGATTCATCCAGCAAGCTGCATAGGGAGCAGAAATATTCCATGATGACCTCGTCCATGCACATGAGCAACAGAAAAGACAATTACAGGAGGTCATAGAAGAAAGTGATTAGGCGAGACAAGCAAAAAGTGATCTACAGTCACAGGTAGATCAAGTTACAAACAAAATTCGGTCACTTTGGCTAGCAATAGAAGATGTTGCCATAGAAGCTCCCAAGGATATTACATCCTGCACGTTGGTCAACTGTTGTGACCACATCCAGGTAGCGTGCTCGAGTTTGGTAGCAACAAATGTAGACATGAAGAAGAAGTTAGATATAGTCAGATCAGCATTGCATGATCCATTTTAGATATGCGTCTGAACAATAGACAAGAAGGTCAGCACTGTCGCAGCTGCAAAAGAATCACTTATCGACGGGTTTTCCCTAATGGATAAAGTGCATGACTAGTCGGGCAGCCTAGCCCTAAAGAATCAACCTATCTATCCTCTGCGATAACAACTTCAAGTTTTAATTGTTGACAACAAGATATGCACAGACTTCGTACGAATGCAAAATATTGGTTAAGAAATCGCCATGATTTAGGCACAAGTCAAACAGATAGAGGGGGAATCTGTAAAAAGTAAGAAGAAAATTAGAGACCTTAGACCTCCAATCTGCCTACATGTCCTTGCCCTAAAGGAGGTTTGTAACAACAACAAAGAATAATGGAACAAATTACTGAACAACAGACCGAGTCAGCTAACATCCAGCACAACAGAAGAATTCATCAAACAAGCTGACTCCATAGTGATTGCATGGCAAGCAACACTCAATGAATGCAATAGTTTTAGGTAGGAAACGACAACAACAGTTCCTGAATTGGGGCCTTCGTTTGGAAAAGGAGGCCAGCAGATAGAAGAAGGAGTAGTTGAAAGAATAGCTCCACAGTAGATGACATAAGAAGCAACTGAAGTAGTAGCTCCTCAGAGGGAAGGACATGAGTAGCCACAAGCAAAAATACCAACATAAACAATAACAAGACCCACAACACTTGAGATATATTGACTGAGGGACCAGTCAAAGAGCTGTGGTTGGGGCATTCGTTTTGGATTTTGAAAGTTTTGAAGGTATGAAGAGGGAAAAATAGGTGGCGGGAGTAATGGTCAAGTTATGGAGAGGACGTCTGGGAAAGGAAGCAAGACCATGCAGTCATGGGGAAGTTGCAGCATTGTGTCAAGAGCAAGTAGAAACAACCGAGCGAACAAGGAGGAGGATGGGAAACATCTGAGGGGATAGACAGTTGAACGGAACTGGTAGTTTGATCAACGAAGGAGTAGATAAAAGGACAAGACAACGTGAATAAAGGTTTGGTATCTTAGGGAGTCTGGAGCACAAAAGAACCTGATCTGAGGACTAGAGCAGTGGTGGAAAGGTCAGAGGTGGGCTCGGTCAGAGATCTAAGCCATTCTGTGGCCACGATATTTTATGTATTTGCTCACGACTTTATGCCAAATGTATGTTGTAATGAATCTTTTGTTGGGTTAATATGAATGAGTAAATGGACCAGTATTATCTGTGTGTATTGTTGTGATTTATGGGCCTATTCAATTTTTTTTTTTTTTTATGTTGAGGGTCTTTCCTTGTATGAATATGATATCCATAATGATATAATGTTACGTTGAATGTATGCTTTAAGATGTATATAGAGTAATGGTTGGATCATCCTTGATATCCTTCTAAACTCTTCTTAGTTTCGGTCACACCCGCCTCGGGTGAGACTCCTCATCCTTTGGGATAGAGTGAAAATATCGACATTGTCTTAGACTGCAACAGACCCTTGTTGTCCCCTTGTCCTTAAACCTAGGGTCTTTCCCTAATGACATTTTGGTACCAACAATATATATAAATTTTAAAAAATTTAATTTGATTGAGGTGGAACAAAACCTTTTGAGAACATTTATTTATCAAAAACATCATTTACAATAAATGAAATTTGAATAATAAAACTTGTAACTTCGAATTTATGCGATTTGAACAATTTTAGTCATCATAAGATTCTAACATTGTAGTCTGCTTAAAACTTCAATCATAATAAGACTAATTCTATTTAAAATTTCATGTGAAAATTTCGACAAAACTTTCGAAAACTGTCACCCCCTTAAAATTTAAGTGGAATGTGTGTCTGGTCTCATAAAATTTAACCAATTTCTTGGTATACGGATGAAACATTTAGATAGGTATAGTACAGTTGGTTTGAATGGAATTTATGGTCTCGTCTCATGAAATTTAATAAATCTGTTGGTACAAGATTAATTATGCAGGCATAATTAGGTAGTTATAAACAATTTCTTGGTATACGGATTAAACATTTAGATAGGTATAGTACAGTTGGTTTGAATGGAATTTATTGTCCCGTATCATGAAATTTAATAAATTTCTTGGTACAAGATTAATTATGCAGGCATAATTAGGTAGTTATAGTATACTTAATCTATTAGGTGAAAATTTTCATGTTGAGGTCATTGTTTATGGTGTTTATGAAGAGGCCATAATTTAGTTTGGATGGTTAATGGAATTGGGTGAAAAAGATTTAAAAAAATCTAATCTTTAGAGTATTTGAGTAGTTTTTTTTTATGGTGGAAATAGATTTGGCACCATTAAGAATCTAAGGGGCACCAAAATCGAACTTCATAGCTATAACTTGGATTTCAAAAAAAAATTGCCTGATTTTTTAGAGAATTGTGGCTTGGTTAGACTACTACAAGTTTTAAGAAAATCTCTTGGCACAAAAATTAAATACTTAGATAAGTATAGTATAATTAACCAAATAGGGTGTAGTTTTCACATCTCAACTTTAACCCTTATGAATAGGGATATAGGTGGAGGGGATTATAATAAAACTTCACCTGAACTTCACACAATCTTGATAATCAACATAGATCCATCTTGAGCACAGATCTAACATGAGTCTAGAGGAATCAAATTTCTTCACCTGCAAACAATCTTGATAAGAAACATAGATCCATCTTAAGTGCGGATCTAACATGAGTCTAGAGGAATCAATTTTCTTCCACTGTAAACTTCTTTAAAGTGCAAAATACAATATGTAATTTTTCATTGTTTAGATGATATTTTCGAATACTATTTAAAGCATATACAACCAAATAAACATTTTAACCATAAAACTTATTTTTTACTCATATATATATATATATATATATATATATATATATATATATATTTTTTTTTTCATTGTTTAAATGATATTTTTGAATACATAAAACTTATTTTTTACTCTTTTATATATATATATATATATATATATATATATATATAGTTTTTTTAAATGATACGGTAATTGATATTAAAATATTTTACATAACATATTTTTTTAAAATTATACATAATTGACATTAAAATATTTTGAATAACGATACATTTTATCAAGGCAAATTACTTAACATAGATCTTAAATAGTTTATTCAAATCTCTTATAAAAATATTTTTGAAAAATATAAGGTTTAATCATCTTACTCACACATTTTTTTTACTTTTAATTACTTTACAGCATATTCATTTGTTTCATTATAGTCTACATTAGTTTTCTATTTAAAGCAAATATCAACTCAAAAACGTACAAATACATATCTCATACTAAACTATAAAATAAGCCTCAAAAATCAATAAACCTCTATACTTATAATCCCACCTTAAATAAATCAATTTCCCATCCAATAAACAAACCCATGCCAACTGCCAACTTCGTTACACCGATAATATCAAGCTTAATTGACTCCGATTCCATCCGGTCAGATAAGCGTTTCAATCACTGACATACGAATAGAACGACAATATCAAGCTCAATTGACTCCTATTCTATCGCGTCAGATCGGATTTTCCACTGATTGCTCTACGTATTCTTGACTTTTAGCCCTACGCACTGTCGCTGTCTATCATTACGACTGCACTTACTATCTGCAATTGTACCAGCACAGGGAGATGGCGATTTTTTCTATTTTTCATGAGAATGGGAGTCATGTCGGCAGCGTTAGATTCTCAGTCCGCTGTCTATCTTGACAGGAGTTGCAATTTGAAGATCAAGATACCAATTCCGGGAAGCTTCTTCCTTCATGCGCAATTCATCTCGTTTTTAAACTATAAACAGGTGACAAGCATCTATGCCAAACCCTAAATATTGAGAAAGCTCCAAAAATGTTCTGCCACTAGTTATTATGAAAGATCATACGTCTCTTTTCCCTTTGGGTTGACGTTTCATATCAGAGTCAGCATCGATGTTCACTTGGAGGTACCGTAGTCTTCCTGGCAACAGATGATATACTGGTAGCAGGTGCTGGAATTTTTGTCCCATGCTTGGCAGCGGACTGCACACAGCTGTTACAAATCCAAACCCCATACCCATATGATTCATTATTAAAGCAACGTGGGATAAGAGTTTGAATGGGGGTTTGAATTTTATGAATTAAATTTAATTTGACTGGGTTTAATTATAAGAGTATGTCTTTTTGGATTTAAGACATCTATGGTATATATTTTTAGACATAGTTACCGGAGAATTCACAGTGAAATTTATTTTTCCTCAACGTTTCAAATCCCAATTGGGGTCCATCATCAGGATCTTAGTTAGATCCCAGTTGATGGATCCCAGTTGGGATTTGAAACGTTGACGAAAAATGAGTTTCCCAACTGGGGTCCAAACGTTGACGAAAAATGAGTTTTACTGTGGATTCTCCGGTAACTATGTTTAAAAGTATGTTTTTTCTTAAGAGGTTATAGATTTAAAACTAAAGAGTAGAATATGTATGTTTTTGTAGATTTAGTTGTGAAGAGATGGGTTCTTTGTCTTACAAATAAAAAATTTCATACACCAATGTAATATCTTGCTTGGGGATGACCAAAATGAGTTTTACTGTGGATTCTCCGGTAACTATGTTTAAAAGTATGTTTTTTCTTAAGAGGTTATAGATTTAAAACTAAAGAGTAGAATATGTATGTTTTTGTAGATTTAGTCGTGAAGAGATGGGTTCTTTGTCTTACAAATAAAAAATTTCATACACCAATATAATATCTTGCTTGGAGATGACCGTAAAATTAAATCATAATAATAATAAAAAACTATAAAATTTATTCTAGTTTAAGTCTATATTAATCATATCTTTTCTAAAATATATATAATATTAAATATGTATATAACTAATATAATAATAAATATATATATTTGTGTATATGTATTAAACATAGTATAGCTTACTTTTAGATGTATATAATTGTGTGTACGTATTAAATATAGTATAGCTGACTTCTCTTCCAAACAACCTTTATCGATGATTTGTAACTTACGGATGATCTTAAAACTAAAATATTAGTAAAGGTCATAGATATCCATCCCATTATCTGGTTAATAAATAAATTTTGCTTATTTTAACATGTTTTAGTTAATAAAATGTATTGTTTAAACATATAACACCTCCACGGAATTTTTTATACTAACCAAAAGGGCAAGTTAGATGATCCTTATAGATAGATATAAGATAATATCTTTTAGATCGCGACATAAATAGGCGAGGTTAATGGAGTAACATGCACACAAGACAGTTTTCATATATTTATTTGTTTACCAAAACATATCGTTTTATAGATTTTTTTTTATTGTAAGGTGATAAATAGTTATAACAACTTCGAAATTAGTATTTAATAAGAATAAGAATATTTTTAAGAGACTAGTTGGCTTTTCCTTCGTACGAGGTTAATAATGATTTTTATGAATGTCATACTTTTACCTTTTTACTTTCATTTATTTAGGGGTTAATTAATACATGTGGTCACTTTTGTTTGAATGATGTTTATTAACTTTAATGTATTTAGGAGTTAATTAATATCTTGGTCACTTGTTTTTTTAATAAATAGCTATAAATTTTTTTGAATTAGTATTTAATAATAGCATCTTTTAATGCAAAGTTAATGATTACTTTTGTGAAAGTCTTACTTTAACCTCTCTACTTAATGTATTTAGGAGTTAATTAATATGTGTTCAGTGGATAATTAATTAATGTGAAAGTGTCATCTTTATTAGCTAAAGCTTACTATGTACTTAGTAATGATTAAGGATGGGATCACAAATAGTTAGAATTTTATTTATTTAAATAGTTAGAAGGTTATGAAATGTTTTCTTGAGATATTATTGTAATTGATGTTCTTATTAGTGAGATGTCACCTAAACTTAAGAGGCAAGTGAACATTGTCTCTTTCTCTAAGCATTATTAATACAAGGGTATATTTCACATATTTAGTCTTATTTGTCTTTTCTATTTACTTTTGGATTTTATCTTCTCTAAATAATTTGTATATAATTCAAGTCTAAAGGTTAAGGATCATTATAAATTCACCCTAAAACCTGACATTACTTTATCCTTAGTGTCCTGAAAAACTCTATCTTTGCAATCTACCAACAAAATTCCTACAACTTTCATTATAAAAGGAATTTGGGAATTTTGTTAGTGTACTAAAACTCAATTGGTAATTATACTCTCCCTAACATTAAAAAGATAGGTCTAGGTCCTACTAGAATCAATGTAAGAAACCTATCTCAAATATTACATGTGCTTTGTTGATTGTGTAGGTACACCTCTCTAGTAATCTATTTTTGTGTGAACCCATAATATAGTTGATGGTAATGCCTCTCAAAAGTCTCTCCTTGAGCGCCTTATTTTACTGAGAAAAAGTAGGGATAGCACTTTAGTGAGATGTTAAGTGGTCTCATGGTCACGAGGGCTTCACTCAATGAACCTATGACATATCACGTGCATTTGTTGCATATTAAGCAATACCCTTAATTTTACTACATATTGGAAAATACCTCTAAAAATTACATTATTTAACTCCCTAGAAATACGAACCCAATACACCTTCCCCTTTTAAAAAACCCGTATTTTCACTAGATATTGTAGGTATCCATTTTTTCATTAAGATTTTTTATACCCCTTTATATCTTTTCATTAACATTGAGCTCCATTTTTTTATACTCGACAATATAAAAACCTTTTAATCGATATATATCCCCAATATATTATGTCATTTTTTCTTCAATATATATCCCCCAATATGAATGCACGTGGTATGGTATTTCCCCCACAGTGACGCCCCTGTGCCCATGACCCATACTCACAACATGGTAACTAATAATGTAAAATTCAAGGATTTACAAACTAAGTACAAGAGTCTTGTCAACTCAATTTGTCATCCCAATTTAAAGTTTGGAAAATAGGGTGTTGAGCTCTTGAATATCACCCAATATATTTCCTAATAACCTGTTGATCTCAAATACTGGATAGGCTTTCTATTTGAATCTAGAAAGAAAAAGGGGCTAGAACATCACATTAATCCACTAATGGGAATTTTCAACAAATGAGGAGTTGCACCCTAACACACTCTTTTTAGATAACCAAAATCATCAAAACTATTTAATGATTAAAATTTGTGGCACTACTTTCTTAAAGTAGATATGAACAAGTTTGATAATTTTAATCCAAATAATTTGGTTACACAAATAGAATACTAGTTTTGTATTGATGGAATTATTGATGACTTAATGAAATTATAATTAGGTGCCTTATATTTGGATTTATCACATTTTCAATGGCAGAAATGTTATAAGAAATCTTATGGATGCTACATTGCTTAGAGCTAGTTTGTGAAGGTCATTTATGCTCATCTCCAATGTGACACTTTCTATTTTGGATGACTAAAAAAATTATGTTAAAAAGGTATAATAATAGTTGGAATTATGTAGTGAGTGTCTTCTTCATTCCTTTTTAAAACAATGTTTCGTCATTGACCTCAAGGAGGAAATTTAAGAACATTTCATGATGTAGTGCCCAACTAATTGGTTCGATACTTGTGAGAGAGCTAAATATTGATGATAAATGCATAAGTTAAAAGAATCTTATTCAATTATTTCCCTTGTCCACTTTTGACAACCACTCTTATGCCCTCTATCGATGAGCCCTTTGTGAATCCAAAAGTTTCCTTTAAAAGAGATGGTATAACACCAATACCTCAAGGGTTGTTAGTAACTATGATGAGAGGTTTTTGAAAGGAACAATAGTAAATAATAGAAATTATTTCAAATAATCACATCTCCCCAAGTCCACTAGTTGGAAATCCTAGTTGAATACATTACCAACCCAATTTGCGAAGAAAAAATCCCACATCTTCAAGCATAACTGACCTTAGAAGCTCCATGTGGAGAACCAAAAATTTATTTCCATGCTTTCTTATGCATTCTAATCTTTAAAGTTCATTGGGCACATTAAGAACTATATGGTGATTACTTGGATTAGTAGTGGCAACATCCATAATTTTATCCATCAAAAAGTAGTTGAAGAAACTCATTGTTATATGCATCGCATACCTAATTTCCAAATTATGATAGAAAATGGTAGTACAATGAAATGTTGAGTCTTATGTGAAAATGTGAAACTTGAAATATAGGAGTATCATTTCAAAATATCACATGATTACTATTGAAATGAGTGGTTATTATTTAATTCCTAATGCATAATCATTACACACTTTGGGATATATCACCATGGATTTTAGGGAGTTATATATGAGCCTCCCTAAGGAAGTGAAGAAACACACCCTCAATGCAATAATCTAGTTTTGGACCCTAGAATTACAATGTAAATGTATATATGCTAAATGGATAAGAGCCAAATAGGGTGGGTAAGGTCCAAGTAGTGTAACGCAATGTGTTAGAAATACAAAGAGGGGGGTGAATAAATATTCACATTGTATCAAACTTTACTTAGTTTCTGCTTTCATTTTCAAAGTTATATGAACCATAATTTCATTAGCAGCACATTATGTTGTACATCTAGGAATATTCATTAAACCATGAGAAACACTAAATATACGAGCATATAAACCATAAGAATACAACACATCATCAACCCATCAACACATAGGGACACCAAATTTTTAGGTGGAAAACCCAACTGGAAAAAACTATCATTGTTGTTGTCTCTTCCTTCTTATTATTAAGAAAATATTCTATTACATCTTGCATTGGTACATACTATTATTAGTGCACATGCTACTACCTGCTCGAGGCTACCACCACCTCATGTTCCTCCATATATGACTAGAAGGAAGATACTACTCCTTGATCAAGTTTACCAACTATCACTGGAAGGGAGCTACCACTCCCTCACTGAAGGCTCCAACCCTCAGTCACCCTGTGGACCACATTTCAAAATATTTCACATTAGATCCACTTGAGTCAAAAACACATCCTGCGTGCCACGTTTCCACCAATTTTCAAACTCGACCCACATATACTATTCTTCTCATATTGAATAACAAGATACCAATAATTTTTTTGCAATAAATCTCTCAACAAACAAATATGCTCAATCTGTCATCAAGCTCTAGCTTATCAACACTGCCAAAAACCATGCCAAACTCTTTGCTCATCAACACTATCAGATACAAAGTCAACCTCTTTTCTTATCAACACTATCAAATACAAATCCAAACATTTTTCTCATACTCATCTATCATCAACAACAAATAAACTCTCGATAATTCCAAAACCCTCTTTGCAACAAGTACAAAAAGTTCCCTCATAAACCAATCATTAACTCAATGCAAAAATAACTTAATACATCCCAACGAACATGTGAAAATTCTTTCAAAGCTATCTCTGCATAATATTGATGACCATCAGTAGCAATCATACATAAGTATCATGGACAACATCATCAAATTAATTTTCTAACAAAACCTTAATGCAAGAACCAACACACAAATCCTATCTCAATTTAGCTGAAGATATAAAAATATATTTGCAAATCATATCTCTGCATAATATAAATAATAGAAAAATTAGACCATACTGATAGTGACAACTATCAACTTCAGCAATAGCAATCCATATAAAAAATATCAGAGGAAAAACAAAATTATCATATTCATCAAATTCACTGGCTTCAATAAAACACAAGCAACATCATTATTGGATTCATAAGTCTCTTTCCTCTATCCTCCTTCCTACATAAAACCTTTTTCATACTCAAAATTTTGTCTTCATTTCAATACTAAATCTCAAAGAGAAGAAACATCAATTGACTTCATTCCTTCAGTAGGTAAAATATTCAGTGAGAATAAATAATATATAAGTCTTAGCAAAAATTATGAACATATTGATTACATGCAAACTAATAAAAACATTGGTTCATCGCATCAACATGAAAAAACAAGCTAAGTTATTCAAAACCACTCAATAAACACATAACATTAATCTATGTGCACAATGAGATCATAAACCACAGTCAAACCTTTGTCACAATATTCGTAATTAACTAAGAAAAGCACCAAGCATAAGAATCTCAATATCTATCACCAATCCAACATACAATCTCTGCGGATTCAAGCAAAGTTTTTAATGGAACCTCTATCATTATTTATTACATTCTAGGTTCTTTGCATATAGATCTCAACACTCAATCTCTTTGTCAAAAATCGTAGCATACATGAACCCCTGTAACAAGTCTATTGACATCCAATATTAGTCATACAAATATATCTCAAATGTAGAAATAGTAGATCAAGCATAAAGGGTCAACAATAGATATCATTCAACCATTATTGTCTGCTAATACTGATGATGGTCTCTCAATAATATAAAGCATAAGTCTTTGTCAAACTAGGAAACTCAATTAATCAACAAAGTTAGTGATAACTACATAGGATAGATCTAATACATTAGTTTTATTCCTTCATATCTCAGTGCACTAGACTAATCTTAGCAGTATATGCAGCATATGAAAACAAAATGAGGCTCAGTTATAGATCAATTCTCACATTACTTGGATAATTATTTTGTAATTGGATTATGACACTTGTAGCTCATGGGTAAACATTCATTAGTCTCTGTAAATAAAAAATCAAGTTGTACCTCACACTTCCTCCTTGATCAACCATCTAATATATAGCCCTTGCACCTTGGTGCACACCTATTCTAGAAAAAATCACAAAATAACTCATCAAATGCACAAATAGTTGATCCAAATCATTTCTCTTTTATAGCCACTTTGTCTTGCCAATACCACAGTAAAATCCATGGGATTTGTTGATGGGATAAAATAGATGTGACTTGGCCTTCCACATAAGAAAACATTTGGAAATTTCATGGTTTTACCCCGACGTTTCCTATTTTTCTACGCTTACATGTAGTAACGTGTCTCGCCCCTTTGGGAAGTGTGTTATAGTGTACCTCTTGCACTGGGTCATAGCATTATATTGCTTCTAGTGCTAAGGATACATGTGATACCCTAGCTTCTCGCTCAAAACCCATTCAATCCTCATTCAAACTACTTTCAATTTCTGACATGCCTTCTTCAACACCTAGAGGACTTGTTCAAACCTTGACAACTCTCTGTGACACCTCAACAAACTCTATACACATCAATAAATATTCCTCAATTAATCACTCATGTTACCTTGGTTTTCTTCACTTTCAAGCATCTGCAAACCTTGTCCATCCTCCTACAATTGTTCCAAACCATGTGCAACCTTTTACAACTCCTATGAAATCATCAAGAATCCTCCAACTCCTATGGAATCATTATGATTCATCATCCATCCATGACCCAGCTAGGCATATCAATAATAGTGACATAATGTGACCAGAACATGGTGATATAGTGTGACAAGATCATGATCCAAGTTGACATCCAATTTGACATCAAGGCGAACACACTAGCCATAATGGAAACGATCTCCCCCTTTGGGCTTGATGTCAACCTCCTACAAAATACCAAGTCCTTCTCTTCCCCTTTGACATCAAGGGAAAATGGCCATATCAAGCTGAGAGAAGTGCTCCCCCTAAAATTTTTAACACTACTAAGTTGAAGATACTTCTCCTGCAAAAATATTGGTTGCACAAGCTGGCCAATGCTCCCCCTAAGCATATACAGGAGATACTAACACTTTAGCTTATTCAATGGACCTTTTAGTGATATAAAATACAAGTACAAGGCTTTATGAAGAAAATACATGGTTATACATAAGAACATATGATAGATATATACCTCTCCTATAAGAGTGGCTATCACCAACCAATGACTCTATGAACCCAAGTTTACATCAATCACCCAAAGCAACATGGTTATATCAAGACATGACTTTGACATGCAATAGCCCATA
Source organism: Pinus tabuliformis (assembly GCA_031772625.1). Classification (NCBI taxonomy): domain Eukaryota; kingdom Viridiplantae; phylum Streptophyta; class Pinopsida; order Pinales; family Pinaceae; genus Pinus; species Pinus tabuliformis. Next base: position 491,678,186 of record CM062807.1, on the reverse strand, counting down.
CATAGTTTAATTTGACAATGTTTACAATACATGCTAGATAGCATGGGTTTCTTCATGGACAATGCACCAAAACAGGGGACATTGATGATACATGGTTATTCAAATGCACATTCATGTTCTCTCCTTTATGCATGATCAATACATTGGGTTGTAACAAATACATGACATCCATCAACAATAGAAGTACAATACATGAAAGCACATGTCTACTCTCAACCGCTCAACAATAAACAAGAACCTCAATAACAACATATGTGGAGCTTTCATCAACACATAAATGTAATCTCAATGAAGACCTTTTAGAGCATCTAAAATTCTCATAGGAAATAAAGTATAATATTAAAATAAGACTGATCAATAACATATCAAATAACAACCAACATAAACAATGGAATTTTTGTAGCAACAACAAAAATAGTATGACATAGTGACAACAACATATATATCCTCATCAATGAAAGTGCCAACCAACAACAACAAAGCATCAACGAAGTAAGGTAAGAAACCTTATCTATACAACAACAACAACATTATGGAATGAGACACCATCAACATCTCATGAAATCATCATAAGTCAATACACTCTCATACAATCCCATGTAGCATATAGGCGTCAACAACAATATGATAATTCCTACAATAAACCAATGTCAAATATAGCAAGTTTCTTAAAGCAATGTATTTTCCTTTTTTCTACTAGAAGGAATCATAATCCCAACAATGAACTATCGAAATTATATGAGATGCTCCCCCTAAACCTTTTCCAATCCTTCATCACCAATCCTGATCACAATAAATTTACCATATGCAACATTAGTAGTATAAATCATCTGCATCAAAAAATTAATCTAGTCGTCATTAAATTTGAACTAGCAAATATGTAAACCTTTTTTTCATGCATCACTCCCCCTGAACACATGCATAAGTTGATCATGTGGACTTGATAGTCATCAAATTCTTATGTTGTTAAGTTATGGTATGTTCTATGCTTATAGTAGTTTACTTATCTTTCTTATTATTAGCCACAGATTAGAAATCACATGTACATAAATTAAAGTGTAGATATAACATTAAACGATCGGCAGAAAACAAGCCAAGACAAGAGACACAAGATGTGGTGGCTAGCCAGGGACAAACCCCAATATGGGGAACCCTTTGATCAAATATTCTTTTATCTTCAATAATTCAGTAGAGAGAAATAGTACAAGGATATGATTTATATTAGCAGTAGCAAACTCTAGATCAGCCCTAAACTAGGGCAACAAAACCCTAGATCAAACTTGTCAAGTCTCCACCAGTGAGTCATTCACCGTGCACTAGTCCGAGACTTCGCCGTGCACCAATGCAAGATATCTCCATGCACCAGTGCAAGATTTCACCACTCACCAATGCAAGATATCGTTGCGCACCAGTGCAAGATATCGTCGCGCACCAGTGCAAGATTTCGCCGCGCACCAGTGCAAGATTTCAATGCACACCAGAGAGAGAGAGATGTGATGATCAGTGTGTGTCCAAATGAGGAAAAGACCTCCTCTATTTATATACAAATTTTGATGATGAATAGATGTGTCTGTTGGGCCTCTGAGCCTACATGAGTTGTTGGTCGGCTTGATAATTATTCCATAATCAAAATAAATTCATATCTCCATAAATAATTATCGGAATCAGATGATCTTTAGATCAATCTTACACCTCTCGACGAGAGGAATCTAGGAAAAATATTATCAGCCATGAATTAGGTGACCCACATGGAGTTTGGCCCTAGTTTCCAATTTTAACACTCCCTCTCAACTAGAGAGAACTCCATCAACAATTTGTCTGTCTATAGCTACTATTCATCCATCAAATGCACTGCCCTATGTAGCTTGACCCCTGCTCTGTTCTGCTCTATTCTACCTGCACTACTCTATTCTGTTCCACCCTGTTTTGATCTGCTTTGTTGTGCTTTGTTTTTCTCTACTCTGCCTTGTTCGAATTATGAAGAAGAAGAAATGATCAAGGATGTATCATACTGACTCAAAGTCAGTCTCAGAGTGTGTACCACTGGTCCCAGACTAGTCCTCAACCGACCCGAAGTCAGTGTCATAGTGGGTACAACTCCTACCACTGGTCCTAAACCAGTATCATCCTCCATTGACTCAAAGTCAATCTCAGAGTGTGTACCACTGGTTCGAGACCAGTCTCAATCGACCCGAAGTCAGCGTCATAGTGGGTACAACTCCTACCACTAGTCCCAAACCAACATCATCCTCCACTAACTCAAAGTCAGTCTCAGAGTGTGTACCACTGGTCCCAGACCAGTCTCAACCAAACTGAAGTTAGCGTCATAGTGGGTACACGTCCTACCACTGGTCCTGGACCAGTATCATCCTCCACTGACTCAAAATCAGTCTCAGAGTGTGTACCACTAGTCCCAGACCAGTCTCAACTGACCCAAAATCGGCGTCATAGTGGGTACAACTCCTACCATTGGTCCCAGACCAGTATCATTGATCCTAGATCAATGAAGGTCATCCTAGCATAGGGAGTACGGTAGATACACCGATGCATCCATCGGTACTACTATGGTCCCTATCGTCATTTCCCTGCTTATTGATCAGATGAGAGGTACTTCCCATGAGTCCCAGGCTGAATGGGTAGGATGCCTCCATAGGAGAACTAATCAATCCTGTTCTCACAGGAGAACTCATCATCTTGCTACACAATCATCATGGAGAACACATCATCTAGACCTCACAGGAGAACTGATCATCCTGCTACATAATTGTCATGGAGAACACATCATCCAAACCTCACATGAGAACTAATTATCCTGCTACATAATTTTCATGGAGAACACATCATCTAGACCTCACAAGAGAACTAATCATCCTGATACATAATCGTCATGGAGAACACATCATCCAAACCTCATAGGAGAACTAATCATCCTACTACATAGTCGCCACAGGGTGTTAGAGGGAATGTTTTGATTCTTTTACCCTATGATCATATGTCGCTCCAAGAAGTACCCCGTGCCCCCCCGGAGCTCCTAGAGCTCAATACATCATACAAGACCCTCATCAAAGGGTTTCTGAATGACACCAAGTCGTTCTCGGAAAGTAAAAAATTTGACCTTTCCTAGGGGATTTGTCAGAATGTCGGCGACCTGTTCATCTGTACCGATATGTTGGAGCCTTCATGAAATACGAGATTCTCTGACGAACGAATCCCACTCTGCTTGTCACATATGATCATGGTTGTATCCAATGTAAATCCAAACAGCTCATTGAAGAGCTTCCGCAACCAGACTACCTCACAGGAGGCCATGCTAGCAGCAATATACTCTGCCTCGGTGGTGCTCAAAGCCACCGAATTTTGCTTCGTGCTCATCCAGGATATCAAAGCATATCCCAAGGAGAAAAAACACCCAGAAGTGCTCTTACGATCCATCACACTGCCTGCCCAATCAACATCTGTGTATCCAAGTAGTCTCACATCTCCAGCAGTGTATCTTAACCCATATGTAATTGTGCCATGAAGATATCTTAACAGATTCTTGGCACCAATCCAATGTATGTGATGAGGTTCAACCATATGTTGACTGCAAAGCATATATCTGGATGGGAGTTCACTAAGAAAATTAATGCTTCGACGAGTTTCTGATACTCGGTAGCATTTCGTAAAACAGGTCCAGCAGCACTACCACTTAACTTCTCGAATTCAAGCTCCATCGGGGTAGTTATAAGCTTGTAGTCTACCATACCGAATCTTTCCAATATCTTCACCACATATTTTCCTTGAGATAGCAAAATTTCCCTTGGCTTCTACCAAACTTAAAGTCCTAGGAAATAGTGCTAGTCCTAGGTCCTTCATTTCAAATTTAGAAGACAACTCCCTCTTACATTTGTGAATGAGGGGGTCTACACCTGTTAGGAAGAGGTCATCCACATACAGCACTAGTATGAGAGGTTTGTCATCTTCAACCTTAAAGTAGAGGTTAGGGTCGGCTTCAATCCTAGTGAATCCCAGGTTCATCAAGTAGCTATCGATCCTCTCATACCATGCTTGGGGTGCTTGCTTCAGCCCATAGAGAGCCTTCTTCAACCTACACACATGAGATTTTTGATCATAAATCTCAAATCCTTCGGGTTGCTCCACGTAGACCTTTTCTTTGATCGAACCATGCAAGAATGCAGTCTTAACATCCATCTGATGTAGTTTCCATCCTAGTGAAGCCGCAAGGGCTATGATCGAGCGGATGGTGGTATATCTGGCAACAAGTGCAAATATCTCATCATACTCTTTTTCTTTCAGTTCCCTGGTGTCAGCTTCTTGAGAGCTCCTCACTGTAGGAAGATTGTTCATCTTGTTGAGAGCCATATCTTCATCAAAGGTGACATCATGACTAATCACGACTTCCCTTTGATCAGCTACATAGATTCTATATCCCTTAGTATTTTCACCATAACTCACGAAGATTCCTTTCTTCCCAGATGCAACCAGTTTATTCCTTGTCTCTTTTAGCACATGAAAATATATAGGGCTTCCAAAAATTCTAAAATGAGATACGTCAGGTTTCTTACCCGTGAATATTTCTTCAGGAGTCTTGGAACCCAATGCTTAATGAGGGCATCGGTTTTGTACATATACAACGGTGTTTTCAGCTTCAGCCCATAGAAACTTTGGAAGTCTTTGATCATGGAGCATGGCACAGACAACTTCCACAATCATATAGTTCTTCCTTTCCACCACACCATTCTGTTCAGGAGTATATGGTGTAGTAGTCTCCCTCTTAATGCCATCCTCTTTACAGAAGTCATGAAACTCGTTAGATTCATATTCAGTCCCATTATCAGTCGTTAAGATCTTGATCTTCTTTTCGATTTTATTCTTGATCAAGGCTTGAGATGTGTCACATGACATGACAACTAGCGGACTTCCTCTGCCCTGATATAATGAATCAACTTAAAACCCAAGAGTGAAGGTATCTTTAATATTGTTTTTCCATTCACGTACCTTGCCATCGCTGAACGCCACCTTGTAGCCTTTGTCTTCCATTGCCGAGATGGACACTAGGTTCTTTTTGAGGTCAGGTACATATAATACATCCTGTAAGTGGATCGTATTACCTTGATTCAATTTAAGGGAGACATTGGCTACACCTTTCACAAGACATTTCATATTATCTCCAAGTATAATTTCCAGGTTAGTTTCTTTCTCTATCAGATTATGGAGAACTTCTTTGTAACCAGTGAAGTGCCTTGAGGCACCACTATAAATAAGCCAAATTCCCATTGAGTCCAAAGGAGAAGAGGTAGATAGAGTAGTTGGTAGATAATATTCATCCTACTTATTTTCAACAATGTTGGATTCATACCTGGAATTTCTAGCCTTCTTGAATGGTTATCCTCTTCCTTGATTTCCAGCACTCCTTTTACCTGTGCTATTAAATTTGCCATTCCTTTGATTTCCATGAGAGTTATTTTGATCATCGTCTCATTGTGAGTCCTTTCTATCAAGGCACTCCCTTGCATAGTGACCTACTTTATTGCAAATGTAACATTGTCCTTTTCTTCCACCCTTAGGTCCATTTGTTCCTAGCAACCATAGATGCATTTGATGGAGGCTTCGCAATTCTGCCTTTCACATGGTCCAACACTTCCTGTTCTTCTAATGTTAGATCGTGAGACATCTTCCATCTGTGGTAGTCAGATTTCTCACGGAGCTTGTCTTCAGCAGGGAAGTATGTTGAGGACCCCATGAATTATTTTTGGATAGCCTCGCCAATCTTCTCTTCAGTGATTGCTCTTGCTCTTGCTCGAGCTTTGTCTTCACCTCAACTCTGATACCATGTTAAGTTATGGTATGTTCTATGCTTATATCAGTTTGCTTATATTTCTTATTATTATCCATAGATTATCAATCACATGTACATAAAGTAAAGTGCAGATAGAACATTAAACGATCGATAGAAAACAAGCCAAGACAAGAGACACAAGATGTGGTGGCTAGCCAGGGACAAACCCCAATGTGGGGAAACCGTTTGATCAAATATTCTTTTATCTTCAATAATTCAACATAGAGAAATAGTACAAGGATCTGATTTATATCAGCCACAGCAAACCCCATATTAGCCCTAAACTAGGGTAGCAAAACCCTAGATCGAACTTGTTAAGTCTCCACCGGTGAGTCGTTCACCGTGCACCAGTCTGAGACTTTGCCATGCACCAGTCCAAGATATTGCCACGCACTAGTGCAGGATTTCGCTGCGCACCAGTGCAAGATATCGCCACACACCAGTGCAAGATTTCGCCGCGCACCAGTGCAAGATTTCGTCGCGCACTAGTGGAAGATTTTGCCGCACACCAGTGCAAGATTTCCCCGCACACCAGAGAGAGAGAGAGATGCAAGATTTCCCCGCACACCAGAGAGAGAGAGAGATGTGATGATTAGTGTGTGTCCAAATGAGGAAAAGACCTCTTGTATTTATATACAAATGTTGATGATGAACAGATGTGTCTGTTGGGCCTCTGAGCCTACATGAGTTGCTGGTTGGCTTGATAATTATTCCATAATCAAAATAAATTCATATCTCCATAAATAATTATCGGAATTGGATGATCTTTAGATCAATATTACACCTCTCGATGAGAGGAATCTAGGACAAATATTATCAACCACGAATAAGGTGATCCACATGGAGTTTGGCCCTAGTTGCCAATTTTAACATATGTCGATATCATCTGCTTCCTATGAGGCTATGCACCTCACATTCAATTTTGTATTCCTTTTAGAAATATGCATCAGGTACAATAAAATATAGTGGTGAATGTCTTTGGCTACTTCTTCTTTCCCAAAATATTAATTAATTGTTTCTTTCAGTTGGATAGCTTGAAAATTCTGGACTTCCTACAATTTTTGGCCATGTGTCCGAGATTTTGACATAAATAAAACCTCATGTAATAATAGGCTTGTTTGATACTAGTTTCAGGTCTCTACCTTGGGTGGTTTTTTCCTCTACTCTATTTGCTATATTTGTGATCAGTGGACTTATGGCCAAAAGAGTTACAAGTAAACAAGATCCATTAAACCAAGTTTTATACCTAAGGACAGGTCCTATCTCTGATCTTGGTTGCCTTCTCTTTTGTGGGTCAACTGATTCATCTTACTAATGATTCTCATTAATAACCTTGTCATCACCTTGTGCAACTATGTCTATCGGATCTGGAACCTTATGATTCTTAGTAGCATTGTATCCAAGACCTGTCTTAATTACAGGTGAACATTGATCATTAATAATCTTCTCTAATGATTCATATTCCTTAACCCATTTGATGTTCCAATCTAATTGAGATTTTCGTTTCTCATAATCCTTCCTTAGGGCCACAATTCTGATTCTAACTTCTCGCAACACCTCTTTTTCTCTTGAAGTTGTTTCATCAAAACTTTCTCTATTCTTTTAGCTTTATCTAGATGTGTATTTAGCAAGGTTGCTTCTTCAACACTACTATTATATTTAATTTCCATGTCCTTGTTTATATTTATGAGTCTATCAGTTTATTTCAATGCATTCATTAAATCCTTTGTTTCACAATTCTCTGATTCACTAGATAAGTGATCTTCAAGAGACATAAGAATTTTGTATGTAGAGTTAGAGTTTGGATCTTCATCTACCAGATCATCTGATGTATATTCATTTCCTTGATTAGAATACAACTTTTGTTTGTATAGAAACTCTTTTTGAAATTTTTCTTAGAGACATTCATTACTTTTTCTTTCCTATCAATATTTTCTTTGTATGGACATTAAGACGAATAGTGTTTACCCTATCCATGAAAAAAACATTTAAACGAAAGCTTACCTTTGAATTTACCATTTCCTGTTTGCAACTTCCTAAAAAAAAATTCCTCTTCTTCATCTAAAATGTAGTTAGTATCTTCTATTTATTTCTTTTGTTTTCCTTTATATGTGCTTTGAAGGAAAATTATCTAATTTCTGATGTATCACCTTTTGTCCTCATTTGTAGGCTGTCAAAATCCCATGGAATCTGTTGGGATGGGGTCCCCTAGGTCAGTTTTGGAGTTAAGATAACCCAAGTATTGGTGTATTTTTTGTAAGTAATGTAAAGTCTCAACGATTTGCGGATGCGGAATGTGCAAATGATTAGGAGTCAAAGGGGTTTTAGCCCATTGTTTACATAAAGTTTGAGTCAGTTTTGAGATACACCCATGGTTCACAGACCATGGAATTGTATGAAAAAGGATATAAATATGTGTGTCTTAGAGAGTCTAAGTTAAATCTGGGATGTAATGGGTCAATAGAAGAGCAATGATAACGTAGAGAAGTGGGTCGGATAGGAGAAGAAAGGCCCTGTAGCTGAGTTCGTAGAGGCCCAGGTAGAGTCCACAGCTGAGTGTGCGGACCGCTGTAGCTGAGTGCGTAGGGTAGTTTTGAGTCTGTACATCTGAAGTGACGATCAATAAAGAAAGTTACTGAAGAATTCCTGGTATATATGTTTATCTCTGTTTACTTCTATTTATGATATAAGTTGTTGATAAATAATGCGTTTATGGAATATTGATCTTGATGCGTGATTCCCTTGAATAAGTCTAAATAAATGTATGCAATTCATGTTAAGTACTTTCACGAAGACTGTGATCAATTTTGTTATGTTAACTAAATAACTTAAGTAGATCTGCATGAACACTAATTAAGGGTTGTTCTCCGGTGCGTGTAAGTGGATGAATTAACTATTAAGGGTCCGAAAAGGCTGATCATAGACCTTCATGGAGATCTGAATACTGTCTTAGTAGAGTTTCAGTACTGAGCCATAAGGGATTATCAATCTGTGTGAAGGCATATATGAGGCGGTAAAATACATCACACTTGTCCATGGATGTAGAAACTTGGTTCTTGCATCCCCCCATAGTGCTTCGGGTGAGATTGCAGCCTGCGCTATGTGGGTTGTTGCTGAAAGGGCTAGTAGTGTAGGGATTTGTTGGTTGGCGCAACGGTCAGGACTACCTAAGCCAATAGAGTCATTCTAGAGATAGTTGACTCAAATCCTGCATTTCCTTAATTGTTGAAACTTTGGAATTTTGGGGTTACTTAATCTAATATGGGTACCCCATTATCACCACATCCCTATCAACACAATTTGTGTGTGCCAGCTGCTTAAATTGGTGCACGATGGGTGTTTTGTAGGTTTTAACCCCATACAGAAATTACCTGCATACGAATTCTAAAACACAGAAAATAAACAATGCAAGAGCATAACACATAAAACACATATACACAAAGATTTCCCCTGGATCCCAAAACCAGGACTACCAGCTTGATTTTTCATTATGTTCCTTTCAATGTTATAATACATATTTATACATGCCGAAGCATCCAATACCATGGAACGAAAACCATCGCGTCCAAAAAACATGTGCGAAAATCATGCACAAAACCATAGGTGGGTCCGCCTAACCTAACATAGTGTCTAAAACCAAAATTTTCCGAGGTGTTGCCCTGGACCCCATAAAGTGGGGTTACGGGTACCCCTCAAAGCCCCTGTGACCTCCCCCCCTCTAACCACTAGTTAACTACGTGGGCTAGTCATGGAAAGAATACAACACAACCCAACATGTTTATGTCTAGAAGGGCCTAGCCCCATCACTGACATGTTAATCCACAAAATCACACACCTGCCACATGAAGGACTGAATTTGCCCAAGGAGTTTAGTGGAAAGATGGGGGAAAAGGACCTTGCAAGAGAATGAGGAAATATTTCGACCTCATGAAGAAGTCGTGAGGCTTTTCAATTCTGTCAATATTAGATCCCGCAGTTCAAATAGCCACACAAGTCTTAGCAGGGAAGGTGATGAGGAAATGTCACATGGATGAAGTTCGCGTGCTTGTATTTTCCCTGGCCGCCTAGTGCGCAAAGGGCATATAATTCAATTGGTCCAGGTATCTCTGTCATGAGTTCCTGTCAAACTGCATTGAAGCCCAGGACGAAGCCAAGCCATTTCACTATGCTTGGTTGCTGCTATCCATTGTACTGGTCGGGTGGGAATTTCTGGAGGACAACCAGTTTCCTCCACTTAAGGAAGGATTTCTGGAGGCAGCACAATTCACCTCCTTATGGGCTACAATGGACCCCACACTGATCACAGAGACAAAAATATTTTGGGTCCTTATGGAAGCGAGTCTCCGCATGGCTATTAACCATCGCCCAAGGTTGTCCCCAACCTTGTACATGCAGTTGTCAGCCTATGCAATATTCAAGGCTCACTTCCACAGAGTACACATTCAAAAACGAAAGGATCCACAACATAAATGGCATGAATTTCCATATTTGGTGATGGAGACAGATGTGTCGTAGGTCGTAGCGTGATGGCCATTAGAGTGGTGCGCCCCCTCAAACTTAGATGTTGGAACAAGTAAGGGCACATGAAGTTCTATAGCACAGAAGAGAAAGGAGGCAGCTAAGCAAGCTACACACACACTCGTCGAGTAGGAAAAGAAGGAAGCTACAGAGAAGGCTTAGGTGGAGTAATGGTGCGCTACCAAGAAACAGGCAGAGCAGGAGCAATGCAAGTCACAACAAAGTGACAAGTCACCTTTGCTAGAAACATAGGAGGAGGAACTTTTAGGGAACGACGATGGAGGAGATGATGGGCAGAGTACCCCATTTATTCTGAAGAGATGTAGCAAGGAACAACAGGGAGGATCAAGGAAGAAGCATAAATCAGAAAAGTCTCAGGGTGATCCCATGGTGTTGATGGAGGGAGATCTCGATGAGATCGAGGATAAAATCAGAGATACCATGAATGAAGTGTTGTAGCAATTCCAGCAGTAATATATGAAGATGTTGGGGAGCATCCAAAAGGATTTGCGTGAGCTCTAGATCCAAGCAAGAAGAATATAGGTGGGTACCGAACAATCAAGCACAGAACAAGCGAGCTTGGCACCTGGGAAGAGCCAAGCAGCCGAGTTGGTAAGGACCCTAGACCTTAGGAAAATTACATTTCCAGATGGGTTCCTTCGTGTGGAGTCAGTCAATGATCGCCTCATCCTGAGCATAGTCAAGAACATCATGCTGAACATAATAATGCTCCCTAATGAGATCCTACATGCGCTGCATACAGGGGTGATAGAGGAATTGAGAGCTTGGGAGCAGTGCACTCTCAACCTCATTAGTGAGTACAGAGTGAAAACAAGCAAATTTTCATTGAGAAGATGCAGGCTTTAAAGGAAAAAGAGATGTCGTAGGTGCAATGTTCACAAATCGAGTTAGTAGTCATAGAGGCATGTAGGACAGTGCCTGAGCTTCATATTCCTGAGGACACACAACTAGAAGTGAAGATCAGAAAATTAGCCGCTGGTATGCGCAAAGCCAAAGCAGAGGTTGGCCGAGTTTAGTTTGAACTCAATATGAAGATTACAGAGCTGCAATTAAATTTGTAGCCCATGACACCGCTGGAGGTCTAGGAGTAGCGTGGAGCCATAATCAAGGAAGGAATGGCCACTCTCGATGCCACAGTTTCTGACTGCACAACATTATTTGAGCAAGAAATGGAGTTGGTGATGAATATACAGGAGGATCCGAACCTACAAACACTGAGTATAGAGGTAAGGGAGCTGCAGTGGCAGTATGTCGAAGTCAGGGCAATGGCGTGCTCCATTTCACCAGCGCAATGCCTATATAAATTACAGGAGTGAAAGTAGCTCCTAGCACAGGTATACGAAGAAAGGAAGAAGGAGGCCTTGCTAAATGCCATGTTTCAACCATGGTTGGAAGAGACTTATAAAGTCACAACAACCATCCAGGATAAGCTTAAAGGCTTGTAGCAGACATAACAGATAATGAAGCTGGCCATCGAAGGACCAACCACAAAAAAGTTAATGGAGGAATTCAAGCAAGCTACAACTCCGAGCACTGCCGAAGTCACAGTAATCCAATTAGAGTTGGGGGATCTTCACAGCAAGATCGCATCGCCAGCTGAGTGACTCAAGGGTGAGTCACGATATTTTTATTGGGGGTTTGTTGGGATGGGGTCCCCAGGGTTAGTTTTGGGGTTAAGATAACCCAAGTTTTGGTGTATTTTTTGTAAGTAATGTAAAGTCTCTGCGATTTGTGGATACAGAGCGCACAAACGATTAGGACTCAAAGGGGTTTTAGCCTCTTGTTTATGTAAAGTTTGAGTTGGTTTTAAGATCCACCCATGGTTCACGGACCATGGGATTGTATGAAAATGGCTATAAATAGGTGTGTCTTAGATAGTCTAAGGCATATCTGGGATGTAATGGGTCAATAGAAGAGCAGTGATAGCATAGAGAAGTGGGTCAGATAGGAGAAGAAAGGCCCTACATCTGAGTGTGAAGAAGCCTAGGTAGAGTCCGTGGCTAAGTGTGCGGACCCTTCCAATTGAGTGCATAGGGTAGTTTTGAGTCTGTAAATCTGAAGTGACGATCAATAAAGAAAGTTACTGAAGAATTCCTGTGTATATCTGTTTATCTATGTTTAATTTTGTTTATGATATATGTTGTTGATAAATAATATGTTTATGGAATATTGATCTAATGATGCGCAATTCTCTTGAATAAGCCTTAATAAACGTACGCAATTCATGTTAAGTACTTTCGTGAAGACTGTGATGAATTCTATTATGTTTACTAAATAACTTAAGTAGCTTTGCACGAACACTGATTAAGGGTTGTTCTTCAGTGTGCGTAAGTGGATGAATGGACTCTTAAGGGTCCGCAAAGGCTGATCGTAGACCTTCGTGGAGGTTTGAATACTATCTTAGTAGAGTTGCAAGACTGAGCCCTAAGGGCTTATCGATTTGCGTGAAGGCAGACCTGAGGCACTAAAAGATATCACACTCATCTCTGGATGTAGAAACTTGGTTCTTGCATCCCCACATATTGCTTCGAGTGAGACTGCTACCTGTGCTACACGGGTTGTTTCCGAAAGGGCCAGTAGTGTAGGGATTTGTTGGTTGGAGCAATTGACTCTGAACCTGGGCCAGCACCCCCTAGCCAACAAAGTCATTCTAGAGATAGTTGACTTAAATCCTGCATTTCCTTAATTGTTGAAACTTTTGCATTGAACTTAGGAGTTAGTTATCTTGATGTATTCTCAGCAATCATAGAGTTCTCAATCTTATCACCAAGACCCTTCATGGTATTTACAATTTGATCTACTCTAACGAAAAAGTCTACAATATTTTCATATTCATGCATTTTATGGGACTCATATTGCAGTCTATAAGAATTTAAATTAGCACCTTTTAGCTTTATATCACCTTCATATATGTTGACCAATTTTTCCCACATACCTTTTTGCGGTGTTGAGCTGCATTACCTTCATGAATTCAAATTTTATAAGTGCTCCTAGTATGACATTGACTGCTTTGGAATTTATTTCATATTGTTTCTTTATTACCTCATCTAAAGGTATGGATCTAGGGTATTGATACCCCCTTTCAACTATTTTCCCAAACATCAGCTGTAGGTGATGTTAAGTAAGACCCTTTTGACCTTCCAAAATATGAAGTTTGTTCCATTGACCAAATGCGGCATGGTTGAGAAAACTTTGCCTTGGTTTTCATATTTATTGGATCTTCCTTCTAGTGATCAAGGTATTTCTTAAATGATGTAATCTTTGATACCAATTTCTGGAAATAATGAGAGGGGGGCAAGGGTTTGAATCAATGTTTCATGCCAGATCAAATTTTACTTAGTTTATGCTTTCATTTTCAAAGTAATCTGGACCATTATTTCATTAACAACACATTATGTTGTATATCTAGGCATATACAGTAAACCATGTGTAGCATTAGAAATAAGAGAATTTATACCATAATACTGCAACACATCATCGACACATCAACACATCAACACATCGGGACACCAATTTTTTAGGTGGAAAAACCAACTAGTAAAAACCACCACTACTATTACCTCTATCTTCTTCTTATTATTAACAAAATATTCTATTACATCCTGCACTAGAAAAAAATATTACTAGTGCGTAGGCTCCTACCTGCTGGAGGATACTGCTGCATCTTGTTTCTCGAGCTATGAATGGAAGGAAGCTACTAGTCCTTGATCAAGTTTACTGAGCATCATCGGAAGGAAGCTACCACTCCCTCACTGAAGGCTCGAACACTCAGTCCCTTTTGGGACCACATTTCAAAATATTTCACATTAGATCCACTTGAATCAAAGACACGTCCTATAAGCCACGTTTCATCCAATTTTAAAAATGGACCCACATACACTATTTTTCTCATACTAAATAACAAGATACTAATAACCTCTTTGCAATACATTTTTGAACAAACAAATATGATCAATAAGTCATCAAGATCTATCTCAACAACAATGTTAAAAACCAAGCCAAACTCTTTACTCATCAGCACTGTCAAATACCAAGCCAAACTGTTTTCTTATAACCATTTTCAAATACCAAGCCAAATTATTTTCTCATATCCATCTATCATCAACAACAAATCAACTCTCAACAATTCCAAAACTCTCTTTGCAATAAGTACAACAAGTTCCCTCATAAACCAACCATCAACTCAATGCAACAATAACTCAATACATACCAACAAACATGTGAAAATTCTTTCAAAACTATCTTTGCATAATATTGATGATCATCAATAGCAATCACACATTAGTATCATGGAAAAAATCATGAAGGTAATTTTCTGCCAAACCCTAATCCAAGAACTAGCACACTACTCCTATCTCAATTCAGCGAAAGATATAACGATATATCTTCATAATATAAATAGAAACAAACTCAAACAATACTAATAATGACAACTCTCAACTTTAGCAATAGGAAACTATATAAACAATCTTAGATTACAAACAACAATATCTTATTCATCAACTTCATTGGCATCAATAAAAGACAAGAAACAACATTATTGGATTCATAAGTCTCTGTCCTTTGTCCTACATCCTGCATATAACCTTTTCCATACTCAAAACTATGTCTTCATTTCAATACTAAAACTCAAAGAGAAACAACATAAGTTGACTTCATTCCTTCGCTAGATCAAATATTTTGTGAGAATAAATTAGATATAATTATTAACAAAAAAAATGAACACGATGATTAGGTGCAAACTAATCAAAACCTATGTTCATTGCATCAACAAGCAACAACAAGCTAAGTTACCCACACCCACTCAATAAACTCATTACATTAATCTCTTCTCTCAATAAGATCATAAACCACTGCCAAACCTCTGTCATAATAGTTTGTTAACTAGGAAAAACACCAAGCATAAGAATCTCAATCTCAGTCACCAATCCAACATATAAGATCTAACGACTCAAACAAACTTACTCATGGAAACTTTATCATTCTTTATTACATTATAGGTTCTCTACATATAGATCTCAACACTCAATCTCTCTGTCACAAATAGGATCATATATGAACCCCTGTAACAAGATCGTTGACATCCAATCTTAGTCATAAAATATATCTCAAATGTAATAGTAGTAGATAAAGCATAAATGGTTAGCAATGTAACTCATTCAACCATTACTCTGTGCTAAATACTCACGAAATTCTCTCAAGAATATAAAGCATAAGTATTTATCAAACTAAGAAACTCAATCAATCAAAAAATCTAGTGATAACTACATATGATAGATCCTAAGATATTATTTTCAGTCCTTCATATCTCATCACACCAGAATAATCTTAGAAGTATATGAAATATATGAAAACAATACGAGGCTCAATTATACATTAATGCTTACAGTACTTGGAAATTTTTTCTATAATCACGTTTCTATAATGGGTCAACATTCATTAGTCTCTAGAAATAAAAAATTAAGAACTACCTTGCACTACCTCCTTGACCAACCATTTGATCTCTGACCCTTGTGCTGTGGTGCACACCTATTCCAAAACAAATCACAAAATAACTCATCAAATACACACATAGTTGAACCAATTCATTTCTCTTTTACAGTCACTTTGTCTTGCTAATACTAGAGGAAAATCCATGGGATTTGTTGATGGTAATATTTGATGGAATCAAATAGACATTACTAGATGTTCTGCACAATAATACCTTGGGAAATTCCATGGTTTATCCCCAAGAATTTTTTTTTCTACACTTACAGGAATTAAGGCATCTTACCCCTTCAGTAAGTGTGCTATAACATACCTCTTGCATCAGGAACCAACATTATAATGTTCCATGTGCTCAGAAGACTTGCATTACCATAGTTTCTGTTGTAACATTCTTGTTTTTGATAATTAGCTATTAGATAAAAAATCAAAATGCCATACAAAAAATGGTAAGTTAGGATATGGACGAAAAACAATATGGAAAATAAAAAAGTTAGGAGTGATTATTATTGCAGGTCCATATCAAATAAAATGATAGGGTAGTTGCTCTAAAAAAAAAGGCAAAATGAAAATGAAAGATAAGCAACAAAAGAAAAATATTTGCTTTAGAAAATAAATTAAGGTTGCTATATCAAATGCACCTTTGAAAAATGTCCTTTTGATTAATCATGCTTAAGTTCTTTAATTACAATTTAATTTTGTAATAAAGATTTATGACCTTATAAAATAAGTGAAAAATGACACTTTTGTTGTATTGGCAGAAATGACAAAACAACACACCAGGTGCCGATAAGCAACCCATACTTTTTAACGAAGATCCTTCACTCTGTCTGGATCAATGACAGAGGAAGCCTTTTGGCCCCCCCTTGGTCGTTTCCGGTTAACGTGAGGGGGGAGGGTCTGAAAAGAAGTTTTCAAGATTGCTACTTTTTGCAACATGGCGCCTCCAAAATGTTTCAGACCCCCAAGGCCCAAAACCACAAACCATTATCACTGCCCCCCCCCAAATCCACATCCGGTTTTTCTTACATCCAACCATTCACTTCTCCCGCACCTTTTGCATTCGTTATCATTTGTCCAATAATGAACCTCCATGTCATCCATCTATTTTCACTTACTCATTCACTGCCCACCACGTTATAATACCATTTCCCATATGCTCCAAAGTCATTGTTGTGCCTGATTATTTGTTTAAACATATATTAAGCATTAATTCTCATTTTCACTGCAAATTAAATGCCTATGTCTAGATCTAAATAGTCAATTGAGCCCAATTGAACCTATAAATCCTCCATGGCTCCAATCGTTGCCACTTTTCACTTCCATCCATAGACCAAAAGAACCATTTTGTCGCTCTACGTATTTTCGCCACAGTCATCAATTTTAGGTTAAAAACAACTTCTGAAATTCCTTTTCAATAGTGATGGCTCCTAAAGCAAAGATACATAAGAATGCCGAAGAAGGGAATCCCTCCACAGTCTCCCTTAATCTGCATCATATGCCACTTGTAGACTCCCTTTTCAAGATCAATGACTATGAATTTGAATTTGATTTCTATGAATTACATTCATGGTTAAAACTTAAATATACCGACAACGAGGATTTCATTCGCTTCTAGGACACTCTTCTACAATTATTTTCTTTTCCTAAGAGCCATCAATTCCCTGATCTAATCTCCTGGTGTCAAGCCAGGTATGACCCTGTGCAAGGAACAATAATGACTTAGGATGGAAAAATAATTCTAATTATACCTCCATATGAATCCGTTAGCCATTTCTCACCTGCAGCTCTCATGGACCTCTACAATAAACTCACCTTCCCACACAGAGCTCTTATCTTTGAACTTTTCCTACCAGAAGATGTTGAATTAGCTAAGAGAAATCCTCCATATTGATCTTCCATGTTCCCTGAAGCTACTAGACACATTATCTCTCTGTTATCATACCTCCTAGGTTATGAAAATGACCAAGCTGTTGATGAATCCATCCTTGGATTCTTTTCTATTTTTAGCAAAGAATATCAACCTGCCTTAATGTATAATTATAGCCACTTTCTGGCTGATAATATACATGAACAGTTTATGAACTTGACCACACAAGGAGTATTCAGGTACAATTCAATTATAATTCATCTAATTTTTTTTCAACATGGAGATCTATTTCCTAATCAGCTAAATGGAGAAGATGAGCAGGGAGTGAATCAATCAGTGTTTCACTAGATAGAGCTAGTAAGAGCAGGATCATTAAAATTTACATTGTCTCAGTTCATTGATTCCTTCATACATATGGTTCTCCAATTACTCAACAGCCAGGCAGAGCTTAGAATTGGAGAAGAAATTAAAAAGAAACTGCACCTATCAGAGCAAACCAAGACTGGTGAATGGTACCTATACTATAATTACACTGAGATTAGGATCTATGGCAGTGAGTTGGCTCCATACAAATTGCCTAAGTATGTGCCAATGAGAATATTATCACTGGAATACATCATGCAAATGATAAATATGGATGATGTCCATTTTGTCTCAGGCAAGAAGAAATCAGAGTTTAAACTTAAAACCAAAGTAGGGAGTTTCATCTGTAACAGTAGGTTTGCAGGTACAAAAGCAGAGAAATTGCTAAATAACATGAACCTCCGGCCAAGCTTCACTTGTTCATATGATCAATTTGGGATTATTTTAGCTCTGAGAGTGTAGTTGAAGGCAACACATTACAACCATACTCCTAGGCCAGAATTTGAGAAGTTCATGAACTAGGAGAAATGGTCTAAAGGTACTCTCACAGAAGATGATGAACAGGTTATATCAACTCCTTAGACAGAGAATCCAGCTACTCAGAGTACTCAGCATAAAAGAGCTAGAGAGGAAACTTAGTCAATTACAGAACCAGGTAAAGAGTATTATATCTTACAAAATAAGTTGAAACCTAGGCTGTCAATGTCAGCAGGAAGCAAGCCACTAGAGATAATTGATCTTGGAGAATTGGAAGATGTTTCATCAGTAGGGACCACTGATCCCAAGCCTCCCTCTACTTCTTCGACCCCTTCTTCAACTGAACCTATGGAGATTATCCAATCAACCGAGACCAGCTCAGTAGGAGATACTAATATCTTCTCAACATTTTTGGAAATCAAGAAAAATAATGAAAGTCTTAAATCTCAAGTTTATAGTCAGTTTTGGAAACAGACATCCACTTCTCAACATAGACTTCTCTATGCCTTCGACAGTGAAAGATGAAGGATGCAAATGGCATTTTTGCAGGCTCAGATTCCATTTCCTAAATCCACAACATACTACAAAAAGACCATATTCTCATTTGATGTTAACCAGATACTTCCCATTGATCAAATGGATTTTCATAGGCAATCAGGTGAGATGTTATTTTCAACAATGACTACAACTTCCATGTCTCTTTCCAAGCTTAGAACTACTTTGCCCAATGTACATTCGCAGATTAAGATTGAAAAGCTGTCATCCTTGTCTAAAGATAACAAACTAAAATCTTTAGAAGATATCATTATCAAGATTGGATATGATCCCCAGGACAGTAAAGTAATTGAAGAAATAATGCAAAAGAAGAATGTTGAGATTACAACCTTGAAGAAATAGTTGAAGCTGGCTTCAACCCAGGATCCACAAACCAAAGAAATGGTAGAAAATGAATAACATGAGGAGGAGATGTTAAAGCTCATTATTGAGCAAAACATATAGATCAAGAAAGTGGAGGATCAGATAGAACAAATACTCAAGGAAAAAGAGACAGCATAACTTGTTGTGAACTAAGTGACATTAATTCCAATGTCAGGTGTATATTTAAGCTCATCTTCTACTAAAATTGCTTCATCTTCAGCAATAGGTGAAACAACAAGGTTATCACAGGACCTACAAGCACATAAACAACAACATGAGAAGTTACTTCAGAAGTTCCAAGCCCTGGAGTCACAGAAGGTAAAAAATGATACCTTGTATGTAGAAGAAATGCAAACGTCACATAGGTTAGAGGTCAAGGTTAAACAGTTAGAAAGCAAGAAGTGATTGCTAAATGTAGGGCAGAGATAGAGACCCAGAAGGAAACATTGGGCACAAAACCCAAAAAAGCATCAGGAATGATCAGGGTACTGAATTCTAAGACTAGGTAGTAGTTACAAGAGATGAACATTTCAGATAAGACAACTACTATTTTGGAAATTAAGAAAGTTCCACTAAAGAAGAATCTGTTAACCCAGCTAAAAACAAAGTGTGATGCTTTAAACACTACAGTCAAGAGGTTTTACTCTAAATCTAGTATATTACATAAGAAAGGTTTACCAAAGATAGTATCATCTAATGATCAACTAGTAAAATTGGAGGAATACTGTAAAAGACTTTATACCATTGCAGTGGAGAGTAGTCAATTTGCAGGGATAAAAGGGCAGATTACTGGCAAGGAGTTTAGACCTCTCCATTAAATATGAAATTGGTCATATTTTTCTCACCAAACCCAATTTTGAGATATATACCGAAGTTGATGAGATACTTAGAAGGATGGTAGATCTCGAGATACCTAGTGAGAAAAGGTGGGATCAATTGTGTGAAACAATTGATTAACTTTTCACTCCGACAAGAAGACAACAACAATAGATTTTGAAGGAACAATCATAAACAACTTCCTATCTAATAGGGACACACCATACAACAATTTTTCTTTTCCTATCTTCTTTCAAGCTATATAGTAATCAGTTTAGGATATTTTGTCTAGAACTTGTATAAATAACTCTCTTCTATGAGTTATTAAAGGTGGTACCTTTCCATAAGCAATTTTGTAAAAGCATTGATGTACAAATCTGTTTCTAGATCACTGATAATAAAGCAAAGGATTCTGAATTTGGTCTCATACAGTTTCATTTTCTTCTATAAGTTTCTCATGTGTTTCGTTCATTATGTTTATTCTGCATATGTTTAAGTTTTACAGAGATATCAGGTGAGAATAAGTGTGTTACAATTATTCTTAAAATTCATTTCTGAAGTTATTATCATAAAGAGACTAAGATATTGGACTACCTGTCTAAAAGCTCCCTCTAAATCATAAAATTGTCAGCATCTTATGTAGTCTTAAGCATAGTTTGTTAACTTGTGAACATTGTACAAAGGTTTTCCCACTTATGATAATTTATCTTTCTCTCTGAAATCTAAATTAATCATACCTCGTTACTATTCTTTCTAAACACCTTATAAATTCAAATCACTGTGTGAAGTCAAATAGAAGCCCTTTGATTATATATTGGTAAAATCTAAAAGAGTTGATACATAATTCTTACAGTTTGTTCTATGTATTGGTCCTCCATCAAAACCAAAACCAAAACACCTAAAACAAATATCTTCAATGCTCTGGTATGATCAATTGACCATTATCATCTCAGAGGAACAACATCAATCTGGAACTGTTGCCAGGGATTTGAGTTTGATTTTTTTTCCTGGGACAATGACATAAATCCTATTCCTTTAAGGTGACTAAAGGTCTAGATAGGTCAAAATCCTTCACCTGGCGACTCCACTGTATCAAATTGGCACATTTTAAGCACACTAGATCCCATTCTGAATCTGACACAGTTAGTCCTCTATCAAATCCATAAAGACTTGTGAGAAAGGCCAATTCTAGAAGGAGACAACAACCATCTTCTTCTACTTTAGCCTTGCAGTCTGAAGATACATTACAATTTTATCCCTATAGTAACATTCCAACCAATCCAGATTGGACTCATTTATCACCTATGGTTGCTGAAATTTAAGATAGGGAGTTGATTATAAATCATCTTTCCTTATTCATTCACTTGAATCTCATCCAGAACCCCTACTTCCACCAGCATCACCTAAATCTGAGTCTGACCTGGGTGTTCATTTACCTGAATACAAACCTATAGATTTCATATCCCCCACTACATATTCATTCCCTTCCACTTCTGAACACCTTGAATCTTCTCCTTCTAAACAACCCGAAGGGACCTTTGCTATATATTAAAATCCACTCTTTGAAACAAAAGAGGATATTCATTCTTAGGTCCACAAGTTACTTATTATTACCCCTTTAAAAACTTTTAGGACCTCTCCTCCTTCTTTATCCCCTCCTTCTTCACCTCCACATAGTCATTCACCCTCTCTATCACCATCTTGCTCTTTTTCTTTTTCAACATCTACACAAACATCTCACACACGATCTTCAACTATGGAATTCTAACCCATTGTACAGGAAAGATATGTAGCTTTAGTTTTACCTCCAAACCTTCTAAGTATCTCATCAACTTCGGTATATCTAGACTTTAGTTCTATGTTCAAGCATTTCTATACTTTGCAAATAACATGAACAAAGAACAAGAAAATGTTTACATGAGTTTGTTTGTTCAGTCTCTTGAGGGAAATGTGAGAACTTGGTTTAGGTAGTTACCTGCAAATTCCATTATAAATTGGGAAGAGTTAACAAATATATTAAAAAATCAATGGGGTTTGAAGAAAGATGCTCTTTAATTTTTGACTGAGTTTGAAGAACTTAAAAGAAACTTTGGTGAACCTGTCTCTGATTTTATCAAAAGGTTCAACAAACTTTATCATAAGATGCCTCCTGATTGCAAACCCCCTGTAGCAACATCCAAATATAGGTTCTCGAAAGCCTTTGAAGATGATTTTGCTGTAATGTTAAGAGAAAGAACTTCAAGGATTCTTGAAGACATGCAAACTATGTTGGAAATAATACTAAGAGGGGGGGTGAATCAGTATTATCAAGTCAATTATTTTCTTTTTCAAACCCAGATCATATACGCTACTTCAGTTAGTTAAAAACGCATATATACGCAACTACAGATAAGGAAACCCGCGTATACCATGCAGACTTATAATTTCATTTATCTTACAGATGTTGATCATTAATCTGTGTATCAGAACAGTAACCAGAAATAGTGAAACAAAGCAGAAGACAATCACACACAAGAACACAAGATATAAGGTGGAAACCCAATGTGGGTGAAAACCACCTGCTGCAATTCGTCTCTATCTTCTTTTAATTAGAAACTTCTTTTTACAATGTTTCTATACTGGTGCAGTCCTTTACCAGTACGCAGGCTGCTACCTGTAGAGAGCTACAACCCTCTCTCGTTCTCCAGCTTTTCCTGGAAGGGAGCTAGAACCCCCTTAGCTCTTGTACTAGCTGAAATACTAGTACGCAGGCTACTACCTGCAGAAGGCTACAACCTTCTCTTTGCTTCCAGGGACCACGTTTCATAAATTTTCAGATTGGATCCATGAACATCAATCAATCATCAAGAATTTCTGCATCAAACAATCTCCTTTCCACAAATTAACACTGAATCAAATAGACACTTCTCTGACAGCTATACCCAGAACACAGTAACAGTAACCACACACCAATTCTGAACCCAGAACACTACAGCAATAAAAAGAAGCAGCTAGAATACAATTCAAAAGATGTACGCTACTTCAATAACCAGAAACCTACGTGCATACGCTTCTGTGTTTGGATCAACCTGCGTATACGCTGTTTTTACTCACAGAACCAACGTGTATACACGCCTTCACTTCACTGAACCTACGTACAGATCTATAAAGGATAATTCAGACTTTCAAACATTCAGACATTAGTTAACCCAGATTACCAGATTTATAGATCAAGCATGTGCCACATATAACAGATCAAAATCATATAAATATGCTATTATTCAAGCCTTAAGATTTTGACCCATCAATAGAACTTATCCTTCTCCTTGCGCTCAGGTTCTTCCTTCATTCAGATCCAGATCTACACCATAACCCAGTCACCAGTATTCCAGATCTAGTACTTTTATCAGATATTCAATAATTCAGATAATCCTTTGCCAAATGATCTCCTTCCTCTTTTATAGTCTTAGGCCTTTCACAATACCATGGTCCAAAACCATAACAAATCAATACCATGGACCCAATACTTGGGATCAATATTTCTGACGAGATACCATGGCCCAAAACCGTAGGTTCAAATACCAAGGATGGAATACCACAGACCAAAAATAAGTTCTCCCACATGTATGCGCTTTTCATTGCATGAAAGTGCATGTATATGTATACGTGACTTTTGAACGACTAACCCACATGTATAAGCATCTTCGTCATGGTGAACCTGCGTATATATATTTTTCTTTCATTCTGAGAGCCTGAACTGAGATCTGTCACCAGAGTGAGTTGCCATCAAGGACAACACCTGTGCCATACCAGTGCCATAGCGCCAACCTGTGTCATAATACCAACAATCTCCCCCTTTGGACTTGATGGCAACCCCAAGATCCTCAAAGTCATTCTCCCCCTTTTTCATCAAGGGCAAAGGGTTGTGCTCCCCCTGAGTACCTACTAAAATCTCTGCTCTGCTGTGCTGACCATGCCCCCCGACTGTAGGCAAGATCTGCAAAAAGATGTTCTTCAAGAAGAACCATGACTTTTACATCATTAAAGACCTTCCTATCACCAAAAGACTCTATACAATATCCATCACCCAACCAAGTGGGGGCCATCCACCCAAACAAGCGGGGATACATCCGAAGTTTACATATGACAACCAAGAACATTACAACATGCATCCCAGGCATAGTGGGGAAACCAACATAGGGCGTTACATGACCTGGATAATAATAAAATATATACATGACATAGAGACGAAATATCTAGAGCAAGACTATGCAAGACACAATAACTAATATCAGCAGCATCTGTCAATCACTATTCAGATCAACAACCATGATCTCCTTCTGTTCTCCCCCTGCACTTGTTCCACTTGAAATCAACAACAGCTGTGTACTTGAACCAAAAGATCCTAAGATAATACGAACAATGCATTATTTAGAAGATTATCTATTCCCCTTGAACCTGTGCTAGATGATCTCTGTCAGACCCATATCAGACTGTCTTCAACCAGAGTCTAACCCTATTCATTTCCTTCAAACTACGCGACTGTCTCTGTATAAACCGACGTATGTACGCGGATCCTCCTTAGGCAACTCGCGTACACCCACTTTTCTTTGAAACAGACAAGTTTCAACAGTAAGATGATGCATCAACTACTCCCAGCTTTTGTCTGAGGTATTCAAAAGTTTCCCTGGGCAGTGGTTTTGTGAGAATATCAGTAACTTGTTCCTTAGAGGGAACATACTCCAATTTGACCTTTTGTTGCAATACTTGTTCCCAGAGAAAATGATACTTGATCGGTATGTGCTTAGTCTTTGAATGCATGACAAGATTCTTTGAGATACTGATAGCACTTGTGTTATCACAAAAGATGGAGATAGGTGGAGTACAAGTGATTTGAAAATCCTGCAAGGTTTGCATCATCCAAAGGAGTTGTGTGCAACAAGATGTAGCAGCCACATATTCTGCTTCAGCTGTAGGTAATGAAATTGAGCTTTGTTTCTTGCTGAACCAAGATACTAATCTGGAACCCATAAAGAATGCACCACCACTAGTACTTTTCCTGTCATCCACGCTTCCAACCCAATCTGCATCTGTATAAGCATGAAGAGTGAGATCTGTATCTCTCAGATACCACAGGCCATGGTTTTGAGTTCCTTGAAGATACTTGAAAATTCTCTTTACTTCTTGAAGATGAGTTTCCTTAGGATTTTCCTGAAATCTTCCAACCATTCCCACCGCAGGCATGATGTATGGTCGGGTACCTGTTAAATAGAGCAGACTTCCAATCATGGATCTATAAGTTGGTTGATGCACTGCTACTGATTCATCATTTGCACTGAGGCTGCATCCAGTAACCATAGGGGTACATACTGGTTTCGAATCTTCCATGCCATACTTCTTCAAAATCTGCTTGAGGTACTTGGTTTGAGATAAAAAGATACCACCTTCATTTTGTTGGATTTGTAATCCAAGAAAATATGTCAGTTCTCCAAGCAAGGACATTTCGAATTCTTTCTGCATCACCAAGGCAAAGTTTTGACTCATAGCTTCTTCATTGCTGCCAAAGATGATATCATCAACATACACAACAAGTATTAGCAATTTGTCATTTTCAATTTTTATATAAAGATTGCTATCTGCTGATCCTTTTGAGAAGCCTTGTTGATGAAGATATTTGTCCAGACGATAATACCAAGCCCTTGGAGCTTGTTTAAGACCATAGAGAGCCTTCTTAAGTCTGCATACAAGTTTTGGATCATTGCCAAGGATGAATCCATCTGGTTGCTCAATGTACACTTCTTCTTCTAAGTCTCCATTCAGAAAGGCAGATTTCACGTCCATTTGAAATACTTTGAATTTTTGAAAACTAGAGAGAGCAAGGAACATTCTGATGGCCTCAAGTCTAGCAACAGGAGAAAAAGTTTCTTCAAAGTCTATTCCTTCTTGTTGAGCATACCCTTTACAAACAAGTCTGGCCTTGTTTCTAATAACTTCCCCATTTTCATTCAACTTGTTTTTTAATATCCATTTTGTTCCTATGACATTCTTATCTTTTGGTCTAGGAACCAACTCCCAGGTGTTGATCTTTTCAATCTGCTCAAGTTCTTCATCCATTGCCTTGACCCAGCATTCATCTCTGCATGCCTCTCTTACATTTTGTGGTTCAGTGGAGGAGAGTAATGCCAAATAACTTGAAGCTTCTGCAATTGTTCTTCTTGTTTGTATACCTGCCTCCTTTTGCCCCAAAATTTGAGATTCAAGATGATTCTTTTGAACGTATCTAGATGGAGTCTTATCTTCTAACCTTATTTGTTCTTCTAGTGTCTCTTGAGCTTCTTCTTCATCATAATTCTAATTTGATGTTGAAGGATAGTCCTCATCATCTTCAAAATTTTCGGGACTTACTTGCCTAGGAATTTTTCCTTCTTCGTCAACCACTACATCAATGCTATCAACAATTCTTCCAAGTCTTTTATTGTAACACTTGTATGCTTTGCTGTGGGGAGAGTAACCAAGGAGAATGCCTTCATCTACTCTAGGTTCAAACTTGCCAAGATTTTCATCAGTATTTTTAATATAGCATTTGCTTCCAAATATTTTTAAATGTTTTACCGTAGGAGTCTTACCATACCAGAGCTCATGAGGTGTTTGCGTGATGTTCACCCGGAAATTTGTCTTGTTGAGAATAACAACTGTAGCAAATGCAGCTTCACCCCAGAAAGTTGTGGGAGTTCCAGACTCATCCATCATAGCACGAGCCATTTGTTGAACCGTTCTGTTCATCCTTTCCACCACTCCATTTTGCTGAGGAGTCCTTGCAGTAGAGAATTCCCTTCTTATTCCATGTTCTTCACAAAAATCGAAAAATTCATTTGAGGTAAACTCCCCACCTCTATCAGACCTGAGGCATTTGATTTTGTGATCTGATTTGTTTTCAACCAAGGCTTTGAAAGATTTGAATTTTTCGAAGGCTTCGTCTTTGTGCTTCATAAGTCCTATCCAACACATCCTGGAGAAGTTGTCAATGAATAATATAAAGTATTCTTCTCCTCGAGGTGACCTTTTCCTAGAAGGACCACATACATCAGTATGGACAAGTTCAAGTGGCCTGCTAGCTGATCCTTCTTTCTAAGGGAAGTTAGTTCTGGTTTGATTGCCAAATTGACATGATTTGCATATTGTATTGTCTGGAATTCTGATGTCTGGAAGACCACGAACTGCCTGATATTTGCATGCTTTCCTTATCTGAGAGAAGCTAAGATGCCCCAATCTTCTGTGCCATAGCCAGTGCTCATCATTCTTGCTTAGATAATATTGATATTGTCCTTCTTTGAATATGTATAAATTATTTGGAGTTCTTATGCCTTTGATCACTGTTTTTCCTGTATCAAGATCACGGACACTACATCCATTTGATTGAAATATTACCTCATTTCCTTGATTGCACATCTGACTGACACTCAATAGATTATGCTTTAAGCCATCGACATACATAACATTTCTAGCTTTGACCTTTTCTTTCAATTGAACAGAACCTTTACCTTTTATGAGTGCAGGGGTGTCATTTCCAGATGAGACCTTTTTCTCCTTTTCTAAGGCACTATATGACTGAAGTTTTTCCTTATCACCTATCATATGTTTCGAACATCCATTGTCGATGTACCATTGATTTTCCTGCCCTTCTGCATATAGGGCTATACCACATCTTTCTGGTTGTTGTTCTTTCATTCTCCATGTTTTGGCACTTGAGGCTTGTTCCTTTGTTTACCGAAACCTGCTTCTGCATTTAGAATCTTCATGATAGAAGTTGTTACAGATAGAACATTCTATTTCATTTTCAAGAGAAAAAAAGTTATTATAGGTTCTTTTCATGATTCCAGTCATGCTTCTTTGTTTTTGAGCTTCTCTAGTCATGATTGTCTTATAGGCAACACATTGAGCTACTTTGTGACCAAATTTATGACAAGAGAAACATTGGCCATTAAAGAAACTCCCGCGATTATCAAATCTACCAACCAAATGATTGTAGTTTCTATCCATTCTTGAGCCAAATTGAGAATGTTTTACCTGTGGCTGGTTGTGGCTTTTGTTCATCCTTAAAGTAGATTGCCCCCGATTTACCTGGTAGTCTTTGTTCATTCTTGAGGTAAATTGTCCCTGATTTACCTGGTGATCTCCATTGGGACTTTGGTCACTTCTCCTTGCTGCATCAAGATAACTTTTGGAGGTAGATGGTTTTTGCGCTTGAGATGCTTCTTCATTATATCCCAGACCTGTCTTAATTAGTGGAGAACATTGCACTTTGATAATTTCATCTAACGTTTCAGATCCTTTAACAAATCTAAGATTAAGAGCTTTTGTTTTCTCAATCTCTTTTCTAAGTCCCACAATTTCACATTCTATTTTTTCATGATGTTTTCCCCTTTCAGCCAGTTGGACTTGCAGAGAATCAATAATCATATTTTTCTCTTCTAAGCAAATTTTGAGTTTAGAAATCTCTTCATAAAGACTTTCATCATCTATAGCATCTAAGAAATCATCATCTTCAAAAGCCATTAAAAGTCTATAATTATTACCCTGTTCATCTTCATCACTATTTGAAAGTCCATCACTGTCTTCATGAGTGTAATAGCTTTTCTTATTTACATTTTTTTTCTTTTTCCATCTAACTGGCTCCTTACCTTTGTCTAGTTTATCTTTATGAGGGCATTTTACAGCATAATGACCGACTCTTCCACAAGCAAAGCATTTGAAAGGAAACTTACCTCTAAATCTTCCAGCACCCTGTTGAAGGTTCTTAACAAAATTTGATTCTTCCTCTTATTCTGACATATGTCCTGACTCATAGTAATCTCCTTTTCCTGAAGCCTTGAATGCAGCTTCTCTCTTGTCTGATGGTCCTCCTTTCCTCATTTCGTAAGCAGTTAGAATTTCGTGCAGCTGTGACATGGTAAGGTTCTATAGATTCTATTTTTCTTCTATTGCAAAAACTTTTGATTCAAACTTAGAGGAAAAATATCTTAGAACCTTTTCAACCACAACAGCCTCTTTTATTTCTTCACCCGAGTTTTTCATATAATTAACAATCTCATCTATACGTAGAAAATAGTTAGCCACACTTTCATCATTGTACATTCTGAGATTTTCATACTGAATTTTGAGGGTTTGAAGTTTTGCTCGTTTTACTTGTTCATCTCCTTCATAGCTCAGAACAATCTTGTCCCATATTTCTTTTGCGGATTTATACTGCATAACCTTGATGAATTCTGATTGAGATAGACATCCTAATAGAGTATTGACAACCTTTGCATTTGTTTCATATTGCTTCTTACCAGCCAAATATGTAGGAGTTGCTGAAGGAAAAGTGTACCCTGTATCTATGATATCCCAGACTTTTGTACCAAGAGATTGAAGATAGGCTGTGACTCTTACCTTCCAATAGACAAAGTTGGTCCCATCGAAAATTGGTGGCCTGATTGATGCTTCTCTCTCGTAGTTGCTCATGATGATAGATCTTCCTTCAAGCGATCAAGCTTCTTCTGAAGGACCTACTCTGATACCAATTGTTGGAAATAATACTGAGAGGGGGGGTGAATCAGTATTATCAAGTCAATTATTTTCTTTTTCAAACCCAGATCATATACGCTACTTCAGTTAGTTAAAACCGCGTATATACGCAACTACAGATAAGGAAACCCGCGTATACCATGCGGACTTATAATTTAATTTATCTTACAGATGATGATCATTAATCTGTGTATCAGAACAGTAACCAGAAACAGTGAAACAGAGCAGAAGACAATCACACACAAGAACACAAGATATAAGGTGGAAACCCAATGTGGGTGAAAACCACCTGCTGCAATTTGTCTCTATCTTCTTTTAATTAGAAACTTCTTTTTACAATGTTTCTGTACTGGTGCAGTCCTTTACCAGTACGCAGGCTACTACCTGCAGAGAGCTACAACCCTCTCTCGTTCTCCAGATTTTCCTGGAATGGAGCTACAACCCCCTTAGCTCTTGTACTAGCTGGGATACTAGTACACAGGCTACTACCTGCAGAAGGCTACAACCTTCTCTTTGCTTCCAGGGACCACGTTTCATAAATTTTCAGACTGGATCCATGAACATCAATCAATCATCAAGAATTTCTGCATCAAACAATCTCCTTTCCACAAATTAACACTGAATCAAATAGACACTTCTCTGACAGTTGTACCCAGAACACAGTAACAGTAACCACACACCAATTCTGAACCCAGAACACTGCAGCAATAAACAGAAGCAGCTAGAACACAATTCAAAAGACGTACGCTACTTCAATAACCAGAAACCTGCGTGCATACACTTCTGTGTTTGGATCAACCTGCGTATACGCTGTTTTTACTCACAGAACCAGCGTGTATACGCGCCTTCACTTCACTAAACCTGCGTATAGATCTATAAAGGATAATTCAGACTTTCAAACATTCAGACATTAGTTAACCTAGATTACCAGATTTATAGATCAAGCATGCGCCACATATAACAGATCAAAATCATATAAATATGCCATCATTCAAGCCTTAAGATTTTGACCCATCAATATAACTTATCCTTCTCCTTGTGCTCAGGTTCTTCCTTCATTCAGATCTATATCTGCTCCATAACCTAGCCACCAGTATTCCAGATCTAGTAATTTTATCAGATATTCAATAATTCAGATAATCCTTTGCCAAATGATCTCCTTCCTCTTTTATAGTCTTAGGCCTTTCACAATACCATGGTCCAAAACCATAACAAATCAATACCATGGACCCAATACTTGGGATCAATACTTCTGACGAGATACCATGGCCCAAAACCATAGGTTCAAATACCAAGGACGAAATACCACGGACCAAAAATAAGTTCTCGCACATGTACGTGCTTTTCCTTGCATGAAAGTGCGTGTATATTTATACGCGACTTTTGAATGACTAACTTGCACGTATACGCATCTTCGTCATGGTGAACCTGTGTATATATATTTTCCTTTCATTCTGAGAGCCTGAAGTGAGATCTGTCACCAGAGTGAGTTGCCATCAAGGACAACACCTGTGCCATATCACTGCCATAGCGCCAACCTGTGTCATAATGCCAACAAACTAATGGTATAGAGGTAGAAGCAAATAGGGCAGCCTCAGCCACTTTAAAAGCTAAAGAGGAAAAAGCCCAAAGAAAGCTAAAATCTAGTCAAGAGGTCTCTACTTCTTGAAAGACTAAAACTGAAGATTCTAAAATTGATGAGATCACTTCACTTCTTAGAAATCTATCCAATAGAATTTCCAAGATTGAGACTCAACATAGAACAATTCAACAAACAATAACTTGACCTCAAAATCAAAATCAGGGTCAATATAAAAGGAATAAAAAATTACAAACTCTTCAAAGACCTAGTAACGATTAGTAGGTTCCAACTCCTTTATTGATAGATGATCAACAATCTGATGACAATACCATGACTATCACCAAAGACATTAAAAATATGGATAGCTCTTCTGTTCAGACCACTATTATTCCTATTTCACAAAATAAGCAAGTTCAAGGAGATCAAGAATCCTCGTAGGTTACCAAATACCATGCCTTCTCTGAATTCCTAATTACAGAGCTCCACAAAAGATATGATCTTAGACCTAGACCTGGCCCTGGAAGACCTCCTAAGGAACCTCCAACAATTGAACCTTGTACCAAAACTGTTGAAACTCAGACAACTACTATTTGACCATTAAATCAGTCAATTGATACAACTCAAATTGAAAAAACTGTCTTGACTGCATTTAATGTTGAAAAGGAGTTAGAAAGAGTTAAAATCCCTATACCACTTACAGAACTTTCCAAAAACCTTGGATATAAAAATCAAGTTTGCAAATGGATACAAAACACCTTTGTGGATGCTGAAAGTGATGTTATTAGCCTTTAAGATGAAAAACCAACAATTGTCTTTGGTCCTAGCTCAGATATGATAGATGAAATAGTACCCCCTTTCTATGTGACACTAAAGACAAATGACTCCATGCTATATAATTGTATGCTTGATTCTAGAGCATCACACAATTTCATTCCAAAAACCATCATGGATCATTTAAATATTGACATAACTAGATCATATCCATGATTTGTACACCTTTGATTCCAAAAGAGTACCTTGTCTAGGATTGATTAAGGATTTAGTACTCACTCTTGCCCAAATTCCAGTAAAAGAGCATAGTGTTAGATATTGTTGTCTCTAACATCCCTCACAAATTTGGAATGCTCCTTTCAAGGTCTTATTGTGCTAGATTAGGGGGAACTCTTCAGATGGACATGTCTTATGCCACTATTCTAGTTTATGGGGGAGAACAACTTAGGTTGTATAGAGAGGTTAGATTTGTCCACATTGTATGAAAAACAGATCAACCAAAGAACCAGACCATTTATGCAATTGATCAAGATTTTCATTGTTTTCAACTCTCTTCAAATCAAATACATGAATCTCAAGTAAAAATTGAAGATGTAGTTGAAAACCCTATATAAAATAAAACTAATGTATGGAAGCTACTTTTTTGTAGCTCTTGTACAAAGGATGGAGTAGGGGATGGGGTAGTGTTAATCTCACCAGAAAAGGAAAACATCACCAGAAAAGGAAAAGATAACACAATCATGTAAACTTGATTTTGAAGTTACCAACAATGTAGAAGAATATGAGGCTTTCTTTCTAGTACTACAACTAGCCATGAGTTTAAAGGTACACAACCTGAGTGCTTTCACTAAATCAGAGCTCATTGTAAGACAAGTTAGAAATAATTGCCAAACAAAACATCCTAGGCTTAGGTCTTATAGAAATGAGGTTTCAAATTCCATTGAAAATTTCTTTGATGCCTTCAACATAACTTATGTCCCTAGAAACGAAAACTTACATGCAGATTCTTTGGCTATTTCTGCAAGCTCATTTAAGATTCCTGATCAAACACAATTGTTATACCAAATCCAGGTTAAATACAGGCCATCTATACCTGATAACCAAAAGCATTGGCAGGTGTTTGAGGATGATGAACAACTAAAATCTTTCCTTCAACTTGTAGGTGAATTTTCTCTTCTGTAAATTGATGAAGACAATCTTGATATGGTCAATCCTCAAGCTGCTGATGATCCAGAATTAAATTCCAAGATTGCAGATCATGACATCATACAATTATCAAACAACTTCATTCCTAAGGGGTTAATTCCTTTAGAGAAATTATTCGATTATAATGATGTCCCTTGAAACCCTCCATCCATTTCTCCTGAAGATGACATAGAAGAAATCAATATTGGATCCCAAGAACAAGTGAAAAATATAAAAATCTCTACATATTTAGCCCTAGAAGTTAAAGATGAATATCTTGAGTTACTTAAAAAATACAAAGATGTTTTTGCTTGGTCTTATGCTAATCTTAAAACTTATGATACATCCCTTATTGAACATAACATCCCACTAAAAACTGAAGCTAAACCATACTAGCAAAAACTCAGAAGAATTAATCTAGTTCTTCTACCAACTATTGAGAAAGAGCTTAAGAAAATGTTAGATGCACAAATTATTATTCCACTAAGATATTCTAATTGGATTGCCAATCTAGTACCTATTAGAAAAAAGAATGGTGAAATTAGACTCTGTGTTGATTTTAGAAACTTAAATAAAGCATCACTAAAGGAAAACTATCCATTACCTAAGATGGATCAGTTACTTCAACAAGTTTCTGGAGCCAACAAAATTTCTATGTTAGATGGTTTTTCTAGTTATAATCAGATTATGGTGGACAAAGAAGATAGGGAAAAGACTACCTTCACAACACCTTGGGGCACTTTCATGTATGCAAGGATGGCTTTTGGTTTGAAAAATGCAGGAGCTACATTCCGGAGAGCTATGGATATAACTTTTGTAGGCCAGGTAAACAAATTTCTTGTTATTTATCTTGATGACCTTATGGTTTTCTCTAATTCTGATAAAAAAACAGTTAAAGCACTTGATGAAGGTTTTTGAAAGATGCAGGAAATATGGGATATCATTGAATCCGAAAAAGTCTCTATTTGTTATCTCAGAAGGGAAATTTCTTGGCCATATAATTTCTAAAGGTGGAGTAGTTATCGATCCAAACAAAATATCGGCCATTTAGACATTAACATTACTAAGAAATAAAAAGGAAGTTTAGGCTTTTCTTTGTAAAATCAACTTTTTAAGAAGGTTCATACCCAATTATGCTGAAATTGTCAAAGATATAACTGATATTCTTAAGAAGGGTCATGAAGTTAAATAGACTGTCTCTTCCAAGCATGCATTTGATAAAATCAAGAAAGCTACCTCTGAAGCTCCAACCTTGGCCATCCCTAATTATACCAGACCATTTAGTATCTTTTCCTTTGCCTTTGAAACAACCCTTGCTATTGTTTTACTACAAAAGAATGAAGATTCCCATGACCAACCTATAGCCTTTTTTAGAAAATTCATGAGAGATGTTGAGCTCAAATATGACATAACTGAGAAGTAGGGTTATGCCCTAGTCTAATCCTTGAAATCTTTTAGGATGTACGTTTTACAATCAACCATTATAGCTTATGTTCCCAACAGTGCTGTTAAAACTGTTCTCACTCGACCAGATACTGATGGGAGGAGAGGTAGATGGATCACCAAAATTTTGGAGTATGATCTAACTATCAAAACCACAAAGTTAGTAAAAGATCAAGGATTAGCTAATCTTTCAGCTGAATTCAACTATAAAGTGCTAAGAATCAACTCTATCATGGAAATACCAGGGGAGATTCCACAAGAACCTTCCCAAAATTCAAATGAGAACAATCCACAAGAGCCTTCCCAAAGTTCAGATAGGAAGAATCCACAAAAACCTTCCCAAAATCCTGAAGAAAAGAATCCACAAGAACCTTTACCCTTAGATCAGACTGCTTCTGTACACATTGATGAGAAATTTCTTTTATCAAATTGGTATCAAGATATTATAATTTTGTTAATTCATTTTGAGTGTCTTGCATCATTTTCCAAAAGTCAATGTAATACTCTCAAATTGAAAGCAGTCAAGTACTGTATCATAAATTCAAATATATATTGGAAGGACCCACTGAATATCTTGCTATTATGTTTAATAGAATCAGAGTGAAGGGAACATTGATCAGTTTCATACAGGATTTTGTCGAAGACATTATGCTTGGAGAGCAACAACATATAATATATTAAGGGAAGGATTCTATTGGCCAACATTGTTGTTACAAGTAGGAGCAAAGGTCAGAAGTTGTGTCCCTTGTCAGATGTTTGTTGGTAAGAAAAAACTAGCAGCTCTTCTGCTGATCGCAACAATAGTTTCAACACCTTTTGTTCAATGGGGATTAGATTTTATTGGAGAGATTCATCCTACTTCAAGCAATCAGCATAGATGAATCTTGATTGCAACTTATTAATTTACTAAATGGGTGGAAGCAATTCCAGTAAGAAATGTTACTAACTCAATAGTAATCAAATTCATTAAAGAAAACATTTTATCTAGGTTTGGTTGCCCACCCCAGATTTTTACTGACAATGCACAACATTTTCCAATGTTAAAATGATTGAGTTTTGCTAGAAATATCAGATTCTGCTACATCATTCAACTCCATATTATCCTCAAGGTAATGGTCTTGTAGAATCATCCAATAAAAGTATGGTAAAGGTCATCAGAAAAACTTTAGCAGATCATGAAAAGAGCTGGGACACTCATCTAATTTATGCAGTCTGGAAAAACAGGATTACTCCAAAGAGATCTACTGGAAAATCTCCTTTTCAGTTAGTTTATGGGAAAGATGCAATTTTCCCTACCAGTTTGGCCTTCCCTGTTTTAAAGTTTCTGCAGGATTCAACTGATGAACCTGATGATTTTTCAAGGAGAATAAATCAAATTATTGAACTAAATGAAAATAGAGATGAAGTTCAATACAAATTGAAAAAGTCTTAGAATAAGATGAAGAGCCTGTTTGATAGAAGAGCAAGGGAAAGAGACTTCAAGGAGGGTGATCTAGTTCTAAGATGGGATTCCAAAAGAGAAGATAGAGGAAAAAATGGAAAGTTTGAGAACCTATGGCGTGGACCTCTAGCTATTGCTGAATTAAAGGGAAGCAACACTTTTGTGCTACAAAATATTGAGGGACTATATTCCACTTATCCTGTTAATGGAAGGTTTCTCAAACATTACATTTTGTACTAAGAAGTTGAAGTAGATTTCATTACTACCATTGTGAAAAGTCCACTTTATTTTACTTGTCAAACTATCAGTGTGAGTTTTTCACAGCAAAGACTCCATAGCCCGAGGAGAAGGCACATGGATCTGTAGGTTCTCTGCATTCTACAGGAGAAAGCAGTCCCCAGTTGGAGCCGATGTTGTAACATTCTTGTTTTTGATAAGTTAGCTATTAGATAAAAGGCAAAATGCCATACAAAAAATGATAAGTTAGGATATGGACCAAAAACAAGATGGAACATAAAAATGTTAGGAGTGATTATTATTGCAGGTGCATATCAAATAAAATGATAGGGTAGTTTCTGTAAGAAAGGAAGGAAAAATGAAAATGATAGATAAGCAACAAAAGAAAAATATTTGCTTTATAAAATAAATTAAGGTTGCTAGCTCAAATGCACCTTTGAACAATATCCTTTTGATTAATCATGCTTAAGTTCTTTAATTACAATTTAATTTTTGTAATAAAGCTTGATGACCTTATAACATAAGTGATAAATGACACTTTTGTCGTATTGGTGGAAACAACAAAACAACACATCGGGTGCTGACAACCAACCCATACTTTTTAACAAAGATCCTTCACTCCGCCTAGATCAATGGCGGAGGAAGCCTTTCGGCCCCCCCTTGGCCATTTCTCGTTAACGCGAGGGGTGGGGGGGTTTGAAATGCAGTTTTCATGGCTACCAATTTTTGAAACGTGGTGCCTCCAAAATGTTTCGGACCCCCAAGGCCCGAAACCATAAACCATTATCACCCCCCTCCCGAAATCCACTTCCAGGTTTTCTTCCATCTGACTGTTGACTTCTCCCACACCTTGTGCATCTGTTATCCTCCGTCCAATAACAAACCTCCACGTCATCCATCCAATTTCACTTACTCTTTCACCACCCATGATGTTATAATACTGTAATACTATTTCCCATATGCTCCAAAGCCATTGTTGTGCCTGATTATCCATTTAAACATTTGTTAAGAATTAATTCGCATTTCCCTTGCAAATTAAATGCCTACGTCTAGATCTAAATGGTCAATTGAGCCCAATTGAACCTATAAATCCTCCATGGCTTCAATCTTTGCCACTTTTCACTTCCATCCATAAACCAAAAGCACCATTTTGTCGCTCTGTGTATTTTCACAACTGTCATCAATTTTAGGTTAAAAACAATGTATGAATTTCCTTTGCAGTAGTGATGGCTACTAAAGAAAATATATAGAAGATTGCTGAAGAAGGGAATCCCTCCATAGTCTCCCTTGATCTCGATCATATGCCACTTGTAGACTCCCTTTTCAAGATCAATGAATGTTAATGTGAATTTGACTTCTATGAATTACTTTCATGGTTAAAACCGAAATATACTAATAATGAGGATTCCATTCACTTCTGGGAAACTCTTCTGCCATTAGTTTCTTTTCCTAAGACCCATCAATTCCCTGATCTAATCTCTTGGTGTCAAGCCAAGTATGAACCTATGCAAATAATAGTAATGACTCAAGATGGAGAAATCCTAATTTCCATCACTACTCAGAGCATAAACCAGATGCTAATGATACCTCCATCCAATTCCCTTAGCCATTTCTCACTTGTAGCTCTCATGGACCTCTATAATAAACTTGCCTTCCCACACAGAGCTCTTATCTTTGAACCTTTCCTACCAGAAGATGCTGAATTAGCTAAGAGAAATCCTCCATATTCATATTCCATGTCCCTCGAAGCTACTAGACACATTATCTCTCTGTTATCATACCTCCTAGGTTATGAAAATGACCAAGCTGTTGATGAATCCATCCTTGGATTCTTTTCTATTTTTAGCAAAGAATATCAACTTGCCTTCATGTATAATTATAGTCACTTTCTGGCTAATAATATACATGAACAGTTTATGAATTTGACCACACAAGGAGTATTCAGGTATAGTTCAGTTATAATTCATCTAATTTTGTTTCAACAGGGAGATCTATTGCCTATTTAGCTGAACAGACAAGATGAGAAGGGAGTGAATCAATCAGTGATTCACTAGACAGAGCTAGTAAGAGCAGGATCATTAAATTTTACATTCTCCCAGTTCATTGATTCCTTCATACATCCAGTTCTCTAATTACTCAATAGCCAGGTAGAGCCTAGAATTGGAGAAGAAATTAAAAAGACACTGCACCTATCAGATCAAACCAATACTGGTGACAGGTACCTATACCAGAATTACACTGAGATTAGGATCTATGGCAGTCAGTTGGCTCCATACAAATTTCCTAATTATGTGCCAATGAGAATATTCTCATAAGAATACATCAGGCAAATGATAAATATGGATGAAGTCCATTTTGTCTCAGGGAAGAAGAAATCATAGTTTAAAGTAAAAGCCAAAGTAGGGAGTTTCATCTGTAACACTAGGTCTACAGGTACATAAGCAGACAAAATGCTAAATAACATGAACCTCCAGCCAAGGTTCACTTGGTCTTATGATCCTTTTGGGATTATTTTAGCTCTCAGAGTGTAGTTGAATGTAACACCTTACAACCATACTCCCAGGCCAGAATTGGAGAATTTCATGAACCATGAGCAATGGCTTGAAGGTACTCTGACAAAATCTTATGAACAGGTTATATGAACTCCTCACATAAAGACTCCAACTACACAGAGTACTCATCATAAAAGAGCCAGAGAGAAAACTCAATCTGCTACAGAACTAAGTAAAGAGTACTATATATTACAAAATAAGTTGAAAACTAGGCTGTCAATGTCATCAGGAAGCAAGCCACCAAAGATAATTGATCTTGGAGAATTGGAAGATGTTTCATCAACAGGGACCACTGATCCCAAGCCTCCCTCTACTTCTTCGACTCCTTCTTCAGCTGAACTTATGGAGATTATCCAATCAACTGAGATCAGCTTAGCAGGAGATACTAATATCTTCTCAACATTTTTGGAAATCAAGAAAAATAATGAAAGTACTAAATCTCAAGTTTATAGTCAGTTTTGGAAACAAACATCCACTTCTTAGCATAGACTTCTCTCTTCTTTCGATAGTGAAAGAGAAAGGATGCAAATGGCATTTTTGTAGGCTCAGATTCTATTTCCTAAATCCACAACAGACTACAAAAATACCATCTTCTCATTAATTTTAACCAGATACATCCCATTGATCAAATGGATTTTCATAGGAAATCAAGTGAGATGTTATTTTCAATAATGACTACAACTGCCATGTCTCTTTCCAAGCTTAAAACTGATTTGTCCAATGTATAGTCACAGCTTAAGATTGAAAAGCTATCATCCTTGTCTAAAGATAACAAATTAAAATCTTTAGAAGATATCATTATCAAGATTGGATATGATCCCTAAGACTGTAAAGCAATTGAAGAAATATTGCAAAAGAAGAATGTTGAGGTTATAGCCTTGAAGAAACAATTGAAGCTGCCTTCAACTGAGGATCAAAAAACCAAAGAAATGGCAGAAAATGAATAACACAAGGAGGATATGTTAAAGCTCATTATTGAGCAAAACATACAGATCAAGGAAATGGAGGAGTAGATAGAACAACTACTGAAGGAAAAGGAGACAACACAACTTGTTGTGACCTCAGTGACAACAATTCCAATGACAGGTGCAAATTTAAGCTCATCTCCTATTGACATTGCTTCATCTTCAGCAACAGGTGAAACAACAAGGTTACTACAGGAGCTACAAGCACAGAAACAACAAAATGAGAAGTTACTCCAGAAGTTCCAAGCCCTGGAGTCACAAAAGGTAAAAAATGATACCTTGCATGTAGAAGAAATGCAAAAGTCACATAGGTTAGAGCTCAAGGTTAAACAGTTAGAAAGAAAGAACTGATTTCTAAATGCAGGGTGGAGATAGAGACCCAGAAGGAAGCATTGGGCACAAAACCCAAAGAAGCATCAGGAATGATCAGGGTACTAAATTCTAAGACTAGGCAACAATTACAAGAGATGAACATTCTAGATAGGACAACTACTATTTTGGAAATTAAGAAAGTCCTAGTAAAGAAGAATCTATTAACCCAGCTAAAAACAGAGTGTGATGCTTTAAACACTATAGTCATGAGGTTTCACTCTAAATTTAGTATATTACATAAGAAAGGTTTACCAGAGATAGTATCATCAAACGATCAACTAGTAAAATTGGAGGAATACTATGAAAGACTTTATACCATTGCAACAGACAATAGTCAATTTGCAAGGATAAAAAGGTAGTTACTAGCAAGGATTTTTTGGAAGCTTTAAGTTTAGACCTCTCCATTAAATATGAAATTGGTAATCTTTTTCTCACCAAACCCAATTTTGAGAGATATACCGAAGTTGATGAGATACTTAGAAGGATGGTAAATCTCGAGATACCTAGTGAGAAAAGGTGGGATAAATTGTGTGAAACAATTGATTAACTTTTCATTCCAACAATAAGATAGCAACATCAGATTTTGAAGGAATAGTCATCAACAACTTCCTATCTAATATGGACACATCATACAATAGTTTTTCTTTTCCTATCTTCTTTCAAGTTATCTTGCAATCAGTTTAGGATATTTTGTTTAGAACTTGTATAAATAACTCTCTTCTATGAGTTATTAAAGGTGGTACCTTTCCATAAGCAATTTTGTAAAAGCATTGATGTACAAAGTTGTTTCTAGATCACTGATAATAAAGCAAAGGATTCTGAATTTGGTCTCATACAATTTCACTTTCTTCTATAAGTTTTTCATGTGTTTCATTCATTATGTTTATTCTACATATGTTTAAGTTTTACAGAGATATCAGGTGAGAATAAATGTGTTACAGTTATTCTTAAAATTCCTTTCTGAAGTTATTATCATAAAGAGATTGAGATATTGGACTGTCTGTCTAAAAAGCTCCCTCTAAATCATGAATTTGTCAACATCTTATGTAATCTTAAGCATAGTTTGTTTAAATTTTTCATATTGTACAAAGGTTAATTTATCTTTCTGTCTGAAATCTAAATTAATCATACCTCTTTAGTATTCTTTCTAAACACCTTATAAATTCAAATCACAGCCCTATGATTATCTATTGGTAAAATCTAAAAGAGTTGATACATCATTCTTATAGTTTGTTTTATGTATTGGTCCTCCATAAAAACCAAAACCAAAACCCCTAAAACAAATAGCTTAGATGCTCTGGCATGATCAATTGACCATTATCATCTCAGAGGAACAACAATTTATAGATCAAAACCTAATCAATCCTCAGTCATACTGCTTCTAGCTTCTGATATGTCTTCTTCAACACCTATAGAATTTGTTCAAGCCTTGAAAAGTCTCTATGACACTTCAACAACCTATGTACACATCATTAAACTTTCCTTAATTAATCACCTATGTTCAATTTTCTTCACTTTCAAGCATCTACAAACCTTATGCATCCTCATGCAATTGTTCCAGACCATGTACAACCTTTTATAACTCCTATGCAATCATTA
The DNA here is from genome assembly GCA_031772625.1 of Pinus tabuliformis. Taxonomy (NCBI): domain Eukaryota; kingdom Viridiplantae; phylum Streptophyta; class Pinopsida; order Pinales; family Pinaceae; genus Pinus; species Pinus tabuliformis. The sequence goes on along the minus strand of CM062807.1, from coordinate 491,636,187 downwards.
AGACTCTTGGAACTCCTATATAATCATTAAGAATCATCATCCATCCATCCAAGTTGACATCTAGGTTGACATCAAGGCCAAGACACTAGCCATAATGCCAATAGAATGTTGTACATTGAATGTGATAATAAATATACATCATTGGTTGCAAATACAAGGGAGAAGAACATGGGGGGTTATGTTTCTGAAAAAGAGGAATGGAAGGGGTTTATGGGAATTAAGGGATTTAAAGCGGCCAAAAGCCAAATAATAATATGCTATTATAAGCCAAAGTCTTTTTCCTTAATTTATGCTAAAGCCCTGTCAAATTTGGGAAGAGTTCAAAGCTAGTTATTTTAGATTCCTAATGAGCCACATGATTAGTTGTGGGCATAAAAATATAACTTTTGGTTTAGGGGAGTTGCATATTTTTTTCATAATTATTCATCATTTGAAGGGAAAATCATGCTTGACAAGTAGGCTACCTACCTATAATAAAGCATTGAATATGTCTATTATGTGAACTATATGGGGAATTTTACCATGAGCATGAGAAAATGTTGTTTTTAGCAACTCCACTATAGTTGGAATTCCAAGGGCCCTTAGCCAAGATATGTCAGGATCAGTTCATGTTGGATTCCTTGAGGGAATTGGGATAGCCTAAAGGACTACATAGTAGAGAACTAGATTTTATTCCCTTACGAAGACTAAAGGAGAAAGAGAATTGAGTGGTTTGAATTGTTGTAGGAGTGAACATTATAAGGTAATATTGAGAAGTGAGTTATGTGTGTGGACTATAGTATTCATAGGAATTAGTTCATTCTTGTCAACTCATATCCCTATCTCGAGGGTGGCATGTTGAAGAGAAATTTAGTGCAATAAAGCCTATGGTTTAGTGGAACATCTAATGTCTACAACTAATATATATAGGAGTGAACATTATAAGGTAATATTGAGAAGTGAGTTATGTGTGTGGACTATAATATTCATAGGAATTAGTTCATTCTTGTCAACTCATATCCCTATCTCGAGGGTGGTATGTTGTAGAGAAATTTAGTGCAATAAAGCCTATGGTTTGGTGGAACATCTAATGTCTACAACTAATATATATATATATATATATATATATATATATATATATATAGATATATATGTTCATGTTTATGACTGAGCATATTCTATGCTTCCTCATAATAGGTCACATGTTCAAATCTGAAGGGGCCTACATTATATACACCTCCATAGATTTTAATGGTCAAATTGTTGTGCAAGATAAGGTTCCTTATCCCACTTAAAAAAGGGGTCTCATTCAACCACCGATCTTTTTCAAACACATGGTCTGGAACATTTTTTCGATTGGTGCATCTACAAACCTTATCGAGACCATGTGCAACCTGAGGCAATGTTAGTCTTAATGCACCTATCACAGGCACTGATCTTTTTCAAACACAGTCAAGGCAATGCTAGCAACTCAAACTTCTCTACAAAACCCTAGTAAGGAAACAAACAAGAATAGAACCTCTGCGATATTAAACCATAAATCATATACAATCTCTGCCATGTAGGAATCATCCCATCACCATTCACTGTAAAGATAGTAACTTCTACGTACACATGCAAGTGAGTATGGATCTTTGCATCAAATACGTATCATTAAATTAATAAACAAAGGCACATCAAAGGTCTCACTGTTATTGTGATTAAGAGAAGAGTCACATACTATCATACTCTAAGATATCTTTGCATAAGGACAACACCAATCATTGAAAAATCTCACTATCTATTTAGCCAAGCTATCATCACACAAATCTGTACATAGTCTCTCTCATTTATCTCTCATGAAAATTATGCTCTTCTAGTAGTAAAATATACACACACTAGAAGCATAAGAAAAACAATGCCAATCTTACATCCTCTATTCAAATCTCTGCACAATAGTATCCCCAAAAGAACTCCTTTCTGTCCCTATGATATCCTCTCAAAAGTTACTCAAACAAATTTGCAATGTTCATATATTGATCTTCTTCGCATTTATTTTAAAGCAATATCATTGTAAAAGAAACCTAAATGCATCATAGAATACCAAGCCAATAGCAAGACATCTCAGATCAAGCAACTCTGCAATATGAGAAAAGAATCATCCATGTCTCAAAAGGTTATAATACCTCTGAACATCTTGGAAAAAAAATAAAAATCAAACAAGAGCAGCACAAGTAGCTATATAGATCCCTATTTGTCCTTTCTGAAAACAATACATCTCTGATCTATGCATTGTATCTACTACTCCTCTCTCTAAGCACACTTAGATGTCTATGATCAACAATTTGTAAATCAACCAACTAGTCATATCTATATATGTGATGGATATAGCAAATAGACCATGTCTCTCTACTTTAGATAGACTCAAAACAAGATGTATATTGAACCAAATAGTTCTCAATCCAGATCAATATCTTAGAACTTGCTGACTCTCGTTATGATCTCAAGTCTGGCCATCAGTCCACTGGTGTGCTCCTGCTTCAAAGAAAAATATCAAAGGATTTCATCAAATGTACACAAAAACTACTTTGGTTTTATTTCCTTCTATAGCTTTGTGATCCTCCAATACCTCAGGCCAAAACTGATATTTTCAAGATACCACATGAAGGTAAACCAAATTATTAATTTGCTAACTCGTTGACCAGATCAACCTCAGGCCAAAACTGATATTTTCAAGATACCACATGAAGGTAAACCAAAGTATTAATTTGCTAACTCGTTGACCAGATCAATCCCATCCCTGCGCGCCCACTTGGTTTTTTATTTTCTTTGTCTAAAGCCATGGCTGCACCTACGATGAATAAAATTTTCAGCATAAATAGTTCCAGACGCCGTCATGAGCCTTCCTCCATGCAGTTGAAGCCTTCTGGTCACACTGCTAAGCCTTCCTCCGTGCGGCTAAGTCTTGGACTAGGGAAATACCTTCTCTTCTCAATCCAAACCTTTCCAAGCTTCTTCCTCATGTTGTATAACACATGCACAACCGATTTTAGCATTTCAATACCTCTTTCTGCACTACCACTGTTAACCATCATTAAGAGACAATCCATACAAACTGTGATGACATCAGTGTAGGTTGCCATCAAGTACAACACCAGATCCATAAAGCCAACATAAAGCCAACAATATGGCCCTGGCTCACGTTGAATGTGGAAAATTCAAAGGCCATTGAAGAAGAACTGTTACTATCAAGCCGACGTCAAAGACGTGTTGACATATGAAATATGCAGCGGACTTATCCAGGATGAATCCAAGGCCTCTTGAATGGTTATAAATAGCTCACCTCATCTGCAAAAAAATTATGACTAGTTGCCAAAGGAGGAAGCATGTTGTTTCCTGAACAGTGATGCCAGCTCGTTGGATTCGTTGAAAATGTTATGTTGTTTGAAAAAGTTGATGCTATTTATCTCAAAAGTTTAATGGGATAATTCATATTGTGTGAATCCGTGTTCACTTCTGCTCATGGTTACTTTTTCAAGCCATGTGGAATTATGTATCCTAGTTGTACAAGAAGTTGGTTAACGCTTATCATTCCATTAATTAATTGGACTCTATTCTTACAAGAATAAGCTATGCTAAACTTGTTGATTTTCCTCCAGTAATTGGACTCTATTCTAGCCTTGTGCCACTTGCGATATATGTATTTTTGGGAGCTCCGAAGACTTCGCAGTGCGAATTGTGCCAATTGTAATGCTATTTCTAGCGTCCAAGATTGAGAGAGGGGTGTCTCCAGAAGAAGATCCACGCTTGTATACGCATTTGGTTTTCACCACTATGTTTTTCCCTGGCGCTTTCCAAGCCTTCTCTCAGGATGGGTTTCATTATACTGATTATAGATCTTCCCATGTGACAATAGTGGGATTCATGGCAGGAGCAGCGACATTTGTGTGTTTACAACAACTTAAAGTCATTCTCACGCTAAGATGCTTGACAACCAATCAGATGTAACTTTAGGAATGAGTTGAGTTTTTCAACGAGTTCACAAGTGGAGGTCGACATTTCTATTTACCCATGATGTGAATCTAAACGTTATGCGAAGATTCTAAGACTGGACTAGGGAGAAATGTTGGTAAACTTGCTATTCGAATTTTAGAGTCATACTTGAAAGGCTTAGACACCACGAAGAGAGTGTCAACACTAAAATGTATGTTTTATATATATGTATTTATGTCTAATTGACAAATGCAATTGTTTCAAATGAGGAATAAAAGTTAACATTTGCAACTTTTGGCAGCGTTGGAGTTAAACTAGCGTAGATTTATCTTAAATACAGATCTAACATGAGCCAAGAGGGATCCAATTTTTTCATGTGCAAATATTTTTATGAGCCGATATTATTTAAATGTTTTGTATAGTTATTTTTTATTTTAAATTTATTTTTTTATTTTTATTTTTTGGCCCACATGAGCAAAATTTTAACTTTAATGACGGAGGGACAATGTTACACATCATACTCGGCTGTAGAATGAACCTTCAACAATGTTGGTACCTAATCAAAGCCCAAGTTCTCTTAAGTAGACCATTGTGCTATTGAATGGGAAATTAATAGTAGGTACAAGTTTGGTAAGCATGAACATGATTCGAAATCTTTTATCTCTCCAACTTGCACAGTGTCTTGGGTCATGTCCTGCTACTATTCCCCTTTGTGATGAACTACTTCATGATATCCATGAAGTTGAGGAGTTTGGCTCTAGTATTCATCATTGATTTATCTACTACCATTGTCTAAAAGCTTGTAGGATATCTGGCATCTTTTAGGATCCACCATAAACTAGATCCAACAATATTCAATTGTAAGACATGAGGAATTTGTAATGTGAGTTGTGACCTCATATTTCCTTTGACACTGGTTTCAGATTTTACATTGGAAATGGTATCAAGATTAATAAAATCACTCTTTCTCTCTGTGTTTACATAAATAAATTGCAGCATTTAGGGGAGAAGTTGGAGAAAGAAAAGCAAAATGTGAAAGTGATAGAATTGTTATCACTACAATAGCAATTTTCTATTTCGCCAATCTAAGAGATGCCTTTCTATTGCAAACATCTTATTATTAAGGTTTTTATACAGATCTAAGATGTCGCACAAGAGTGAAGCTCATATTTGTTCTGTGCAGTAGTCATATAGATTTTCAAATAACGTTATTTTCCCTTGAAGCAAACTATCAGCAAGTCTGGTCTCAAAATATTAAAGTGGAAGAAGTCAAATGAATGAACATTGATTTTATGTATGTTTCCATTATGGTGTGCATGGATCCGGCTAGTTGATGTTCGCATTAGTTCATTATGGTAGCTACCTTATGTTGGCATTGAAGTCAATCCTTGTAGCCTAGCTGATGTTTAGATGCCATTCATTATAGCATGGTTGCAGCTGGTTGATTGACATTGAGATGGCTATATTGGCATTGATGTCAACCTTATGAGGTTGTGCACTTATGTCAACCTCAAGATGATATAGATTGATGATAGAGTAGTTGGTTTTTGATGGTTAGATGATGGCATTGGTTTGGTTGATGATGCTACAAGTAGATGATGCAGATCTACATGTCACTGAGATGATGATTGGCACACTAGTTGAGTTGGAAACTAGGTCTTCATGCTTATGCTCATGGAGATGACTTGTTGCAGTGTGATGGCCTTATGTTTGATGATGGAGATGTGCTACAGAGTATTTCAGGTCTGTCAGAGGTGTTGCATCTTGTGGAGATGATTGTTGGAGAGTGGAGGACTTGTTGGCACTCTTGCCAACCTTATTTGTTGGCCCTTTTAGGTCAACTTGGTAGTGACACTTGGGAGACATGTTTGATCCACTTGTAGATGTGTTAGAGGTTATGTTAGAGGTTTGTAGGCATGTATAGGAGTTGAAGAAGAGCATCCAATAGGTGGCAGAGGTTCTGAGTTGAAGGGTTGATTTGTTTCTTCATCCTTAGCCCCTGTCACATGGAGGCAAGACTGTGAGAGGGACTAAAAGGCTTCAGTCGCTGGAAGAAAGGCTTATGGGAGAGACTAAATGTTCCAATCAAGTTTTTCCAGTGTTATGCATGTGGCTGAGGATCTTCATGAGAATTTCTTTGCATTCCTTGCATAAACTGGAAGGAAATTACAATTGAAATTCTGAGAGGCTTCGAGAATTAGTTGTAAAGTTCGGGAATGGTTTGAAAAGGTCCTCCAATGATGTGAACTCCTTTAGTGCACAAGTAGTGATGTTAGTGGATTGCTTTGGTCTAATTTGTGCACCTTTGATCCTAGCCCAAAGGCCAATTTCTCCTTTCATGTTTTATATACTTCACTTTGGAGTTGAGTGATGGTTGATGGGGAGTATGTGTGTAGGAGAAGGTTGCATTGTGTGAGTATGCTTCAGAGCCATTAGCGACCCTGATTTCTTTAGTGCATGAGCTCTAATGGACGCATTATGAATAGATCTATTTTCTGAAGCATAGTATTGATTCAGATCTCCATATTTTATATCAGTGATGCATAGAATTGTAACAAAGTTTGGTATTGATGGAGCTCCATATTAGTGACTCTCACATTTGTTTTTTGGAGGAGATATTGATGCATTTGGCACATATCCATGATTTCTTATGTTGTTGATTATATTATGCAACATTCATATTTTGGTGTGAGGGTTTGTTATGAATTTTATTTCAGCTCCTTGTGATATTATTCAGTTGTTTTGTTGGATGGATTATGGCCACTATTTGCTTGTGTGAGAGCATATGATTCTGGTGATTTTTTATTTGATGATATTGTCTTGCTGCTAGAGGTCGTATTACAAACTTGATTCAACTTGAGCAAAAAGTCTTGTGATCCAATTTGAAAATAGTTGAAAGGAGGTTTGCATAGAGTAGAGGAGAAGTGACTTTATGGATGTGGAGCAGTGATTGGTGAAGTTTTAGTGAAAGGAACATTTTCTCAATCAAATGGTAGTTGGATAGTCCAATCGTAGTTGGTCAAGGATCGATTAATTGCAGTGGCTTTCAATGGATGGTAGTTGGTAGATCCATGGAGAACATAGTCTTCTAAGTCAATCAATAGAATCGAGTAATTAGAGAACTTTTGAGGTCTAAAATGGCCCTCCTAAGAAAAATGTACAACCAAAATAAACTTTATAAGAACCAATAGGATTCAAGATGATGATGTCAACCATGGGGGATGAATTACCATTTTTGGGATAAAAAGTAAAAAGATTAAAAAATAATAAAATAATAAAACTACTTTTTCAACTTGTATTTTCAACTTAGCACCATAAGGTTTTACTCAAATTTCAATCGAGAGTACTCGTTGGAAGCAAATTTTAATTCCTCATCCAAGGAGTACCCATGTTGCATACTTTTGATGGACCCTGTTACATGAAAAATGAGAAATACATGAAAAAACGTGATTGCAATCATGCTTTTCATTTATTTCTCATTTTTCATGTAGTAGGGTCCATCAAAAGTATGCAACATGGGTAATCCTTAAATGAGGAATCAAATTATGCATCCAATGAGTGTTCCTACCAAAAATTTGAGTAAACTCATAGGGAGATAAGTTGAAAATACGAGTTGAAAAAATAGTTTTATTTTTTCCCTCTAAACTTTGATGATGTAATCTAATCTTATTTTATCATTTCCATTATTATTTTATAATTTCCTTAGGAGGCCCATTTTAGGCCTCAAATTCCCCTAATGCTCCAGGCTGATCAGAGTTAGCGGATTGTATATGACGTCGAGTCTCCTAGCTGATCAAAGTCAACAATCTATGTAAAAATATTATATTATCTTAATAGAAGATACGGAGCACCACAACAGTAGCAATGGTAGTTTTTTTCCCAGTGAAGGGTGTTCCACAAGATATCATGTGTCTCTTGTGTGGATGTATTTTGATTTGATGTTTATTGTTTCTCTCATGATTATCTTGTTTTAGTTGCTTATATGGTTTATGTTCATGAGATAATCCATTGTGTTGCTAGTGAATATATGTGTGATTCAGTTAAATTTTAAATTGGTAAAATTATTAATAAGATCACACTACTGATTCACTCCCCCCCCAGTAGTTCTCAAAGGTTTCCAACAGTACATATTCTAGCTACCCAACAAAACAACAACTCACAGTGTTTCACGCCCCAGATCGAAAAATTGCGACAGGCTCACATGCTCAGAATTTAAATGATAAGAGGGTGTTGCAAAGATATTTCATAAAACCGATAGTTGATGGATGGATGGTCGAGATCAATCGTGCCAACCCCCTACCCAATTTTTCAAAACTACTAGAGGGGGTGTTGCAAAGTGGTTTTATGGTTTTCAAAAAACAAAGGTGGTTTTCCGACATAAGTTGGGACCTACGCACCATCGACACCCACCAAGGCCTACATACATCTAGCTCATCTCCACATAGCATGTGACAAAGATCGGGCCTGCACACACTTGTTTTTTTATTATAATTAAAAGGTCGAACATACACATGCTGTAAAAAAATTAAAATGGTTGAGTGTCATTTTACAAAACGAGTATGTTATATCTATATATATCTATATCTATATATATATATATATATATATATATATATATATATATATATATATATATATATATATATATATATATATATATATTATTAAATTAATATTTTTTTAATTATTATTGTATAAAAATAAAATAGTTTCATATTTGTTTCAAAATTAGTTTTGTAACTGATTTGACAGTTAGCTTGAAGGAAGAAATAAAAGTCCAAAATAGAGACTTTGTAGGGGTTTAGAGTGGATTTCAAAATGGAAGTGTAATGTGTTGAATCTCTCTAGAAACCGATGAATAAAAAATCATTATAATTCCCAAGTCTGAGAAAGATTTGCAATATGTATCTTCTTTTGTTTTTCTTTTTCATTTACATTTTCATCCCCTGAGAAAGGTGTCCGAGCAGCATGATTAAATTAGATTATAAAAAATAATTTACCTATGTCATTGTTTGTAGCAAATGGTACCTATGATGTAACCATAATTTTCCTTAATGATTGCTCTGCCTTTCCATAAATTCACTCATAATTTCCGAGTTGCTTGTGTTATTCATGTTTCGTTCTCAAGTTTTAATGTTTGAATTCTATTTTTCTCAAGCTACTCAAACCTTGTTCCCTTGGTTTTATTCTCTCCATCCTATTAATCTAAAGGCCTGCAATATTTAGATGAAGGTTTTTTTATTGGAAATTTTAAGTTTCTTAAATTATATGTGTTCATTGCAGATTTTAATTTTCCTATATCCAAATAGTCGTCTTTAAAACTGTTTTTATTAAATATTTTTAGATGTCCCAGGAACTAGTTCCTTTACAGTGGGAACTGTCTCTAGGGTGAAAACAATACCAATAGAGCTTTGAAGCATCATTATAGATCAATCAAAATCATAACATAGTGTTAACAACATGTGTGCAAATCTTTGAAGATATTTGAGATCTTCATAACCATGTAATATGTCAACATGCTAACCAACAACAACAATGATAGCAGTAACCCAATTATCAGTCACGAGTAAGAAATGCAAGAAGACTAAATGACGAGAATAATGAATTCATTATAAATCAATATCAACCATGACTTAGTGAAAATAACATCTAGCAAGCAATGTACCAATATAAGAAGACTGACAACAACAATAACTATAGATCATATAAGATAAGTTGTGTTCACGTTAATCATGATGAACCAATAATGATCCCTTTGAAGAATCAGAAAATATCCCCTTCAACATGTGTTGTTCATTCAATATTGATCACAATAGATGCATAGATTACATCATAGCTCAACACACCTAAACATCATATAGGAATCATTAACAAACAACAATGAACCAATGTCAGATGCGTAATGCCAACAATGAGTTGTTGAGCAGCCCCCCATGAACATGTCATATATTATCTTGTACATTATAGATGCAGCATTAATAGCATAAATCATCACCAAAAGAACAACATATGAAATCATCATCAATACAAGGCTCCCACTAAATCATGCAACATAGATCGTGTGGACCCAATTGCTTCATATGCACTCCTACAGTCCTTTCAGAAATAAACATTGGATATAATAGGCTGAAATGGGGACTATTTTTTTTACTTTGAATCTAAAGAAGAGGAGCTAGACCTCTTATTTCTTCCTGGATTCTTCTTTAATACATACAATTTATCTGCATTTATGAATCCTTTTGTTATAACTTCTCTAGTGTCTTATTCTATAATCTTGCATCTAGTTGATGTAAATATGATTACATGTCATTTATCAACTATTTGGCCTACACTTAGAATGTTTTTCTTTATCCCTTCAACCAATAATACATTAGCTACTTCTCTATTCTTAACATCAAGATCAACATTACCCATTCCTAGTACCTTTGCAGATGAACCATTTCCAAGAATAATCTTACCACTTTTGATTTTCTTAAGTGAGATAAATTTTCTCTTATTTCCATACATGTATTGAGAGCATCCACTATCTATGTACCATTCATATTCTTCTTCAAATATTCATAGATCAAGACCACACTTTATTTTTTCTTCTTCCTTTTGCTTAATATGAGGAGCGTTGGTGGATCCATCTTTTTCAGGTCTTTTGATAACAATATCCTTATCTAGTTTCTTGCTTTGGAGGGAGACTACTTGTTGACTGTATGAGTTCATTGTCTTGTTCCTGCATTATTTTTCTACATGCCCAAACTTTTTACATGTATAACACATTTCATGACCAAAAAAGGGAGCAAGAGAATCATAATAAATTTGTTTCATATTTCTCCTATTATAGTCAATAGCTTTGTGACCAAATATGTTGCGTGTAAAACAATACCCTTGAAAGAAACTTGAATACCTAGCAGCTGATGATCTTCTTGAAGAGTGACTATTATCTTGGGATATGAATAATCTTCTTCTGTAATTTCTACAATTTGTCCATAGTTATTACAAATAAAACATTCAATACCATTGATCAAAGGAGAGAATCAATTGTTGTTTCTATTATTGACAACAAATTATTTCCTTGGAAAATTCACTTTCCTTGGTTGTTGTTTTGGTTAACTTCTTAATTATTTACCATAATTCTCGAAATTTTATTTGTTATCCTTACAATTGTTTTCATATACTTGTGAAATAGATTCTCCTTTAACAGATTCATGAAAACCAAGGCTTGATTTGATGGAGGGGGATCTTTAACTGTTAAGCAGATTGTCCAATATTTTGTTACTGTCTTGAAATTTCAAATGTTTGTCATTTTCTATTAGTTTACGTTTTAGAATGATTACCTCAACCTCCGGTATTTGACATTGATCTTCCCTCTCCACATACTACTTCCTCATTCCTTCTTAAATCTTTCTTCCTTCTTCGAGTTGCATTCTTAACTCAATAATCTCTTCTTTAAGCCCATTCTCTTGTCCTTCAAATACTTGAAGTATCTCCTCATATCACTTATATGAATTTTCAAGATATGATTGGAGAGAGATGACATATACTTCAAGTCCTTCACAATATTGTTTCCTTTAATTAGGTTGTTTTGCAACATTTACTGATTTATGATCTCTGTTTTCACATTCCTACAACTTATTATCAAGACTGTTAATATTTTTCAAAGTAGAAGCAAGTTTTATTCTAATTTTTAGTACTTCTTCTAACCTGTATTCTTCTAAATCAATAACTCTCTGATCACTCTCATCTTCTGACAAACCATAGTTTCATCTAGATTTACTTGATGACTTAGAAACAATATTACCTATCGGTTTACTTGATGAGGAATATTCCTTTACATGTTTAATTTCTCCTTCATATATCACCTACGGATTATCCCGTACTTCCTTTGTTGTTTCATAATGTGTAAGTTTCTCTAATACTAAATCAGATAGGCAACAATAAATTGCATTTAATGCATGACCATTCGTTTGCAATTCTTCCCCTAATGGAGGAGATTTAGTGAAATTATTACATACTAAATTCCAAACATCAAATCCGAGGGCCCTTAGCTTAGACTTCATCCTTTCTTTTTTTCTTGATAGTTAGTATCATTAAGAATGAGAATACCTTAATTATCCATACTTTTTTACTTTGCTTGATCTATTGTTGATTTTCCTTGATATATGAAAGCAAATATTTTCATGGCATCAGATACGTCACTACCACTACTTTCCTAGCTTGGCTTCTTCCTTTTGGTTGCCTTCTTCTCGTTCTTCCTTCCCATTTTCCCTGATCTACTCTCAAGCAATTAAGATTCACTAGAGATACCTACTCTGATACCAATTGTTAAAAACACTTGGGGGGGGATCAATGTTTCATTACCACTTCAAATTTACTTAACTTATTCTTTCATTTCAAAAGTTGTCTTGATCAGTTATTTGATTAGCAAACAAAAGTATTATATATTATAGCTTATTCGGTAAATCATGAGAAAGATTAAGTGTAAGAGCATGTAAACCATAAAACACATCAAAACATCAATCACATATGGACACTGGATTTTAGGTGGAAATCCAACGTGGGAGAAAACCACCATTGCTGTCATCTTTGTCTTCTTTCATATTATAAATAAAATTCTTCAATTAAATATTGTACTAGTCTAGACTCTTGCTACCATGCATTCTTTTATATATAGGAGGCTATGATCTCCACTCATTCTCCAACTCCTACTGGAAGGGAGATACTACCCCATGATCATGTTTACTGGCTTTTACCATAAGGAAGCTCCTACTCCCTCACTGAAGTTTCCAACCCTCAGCTGCTCCATGGACCACATTTCATATTGGATCCACCTATCAATCAACAATCAAATACATACAAGACACCACCCCCACAAACCAAAATACCAAATTGAATTTGAATAATAATACTAAATACCAATATACTAAATCACTGAATACCAACTGATCAAACCAATATATTGTATCACTGGAGCATTGTATACCATAGAAATCACTAAATATTGAGTACCAACTGAATCACTGAATCTAATCAATCACTAAATTCCAATTAAACCATTGCAACCAGATCAAACCAATATACCAATATTGTTAATACCCAACAATGAATCACTAAATCAACCACTGAATATCATCATGTCAATCAATGAATACCAATAATATCACTGCACTAATCAGATCAATATATACCAAGCCACACTAAGGCGAATTCACACTGTCAAATACAAAGAACTTTAAATGACCCATACTACCAAATTCTGTCAAACCATAACATTGTCAAGCCAAATAGATCAAACAGACCAAACCAAGTGACAATCTTTGCATGTACCAAACCATTAAGACACATGCTCATCAACATTACCCATCACATAAACTATCATAGAGAAACCTATCATAGACCTTTTCAGATGCCAAGAAAAACCAATACTTCTCATCAAGTCATTCACATCTCAACAAATATTAAGGAGAATGTTATATCAAAGTTCCATCATCATTCTCCTAGGAGATGCAACATATTAATATCTGTCACAACCACTGATATTTTCCAAATGCAATCACCGCAATACTAGCAACACAAAATTCTCTACAAAACCCTAGTCATGAAACAAACAAGGACTAATATTCAACATAGAACCTCTGCAATATTAAACGATTAATCATATACAATCTATGCCATGTAGGAATCGTTTAATCACCATTCACTATAAATATAGTGACCTTTGCATACACATTCAAGTCACTATGGATCTATGCATAAAATAATTATCATTAAATAAGAAAAGGAAGATAAAAGGTCTCACTGTTGTTGTGATTGAGAGAAGAGTCACATACTATCATATTGTAAGAGATCTCTGCATAAGGCCAAAACCAACAATTGAAAACTCTCACTGTCTATTTAACCAAGATATCATCACACAAATCCCTGCATACTCTCTTTCATCTATCTCTACATCAAAATCACACTCTTCAAATAGTAAAATATACACAAACTGGAAGAGTAAGAAAAATAATACCAATCTTAGATCCTCTGTTCATATCTATGCACAATACTATCCCCACAAGAACTCCTTTTTGTCCCTACAATAACCTCTCAAAAGTTACTCAAACAAATTTTGAATTTTTGTATATTGATCTTATGCCAATATATTTTAATGCAATATCATTGTAGAGGAAACCTTAATGAATCATAGAATAACAAGCCAATAGAAAGACATATTAGATCAAGCAACTGGGAAATATGAGAAAAGAATCATCTCTGTCTCAAAAAGTTATAATACCTCTGAATATGTAAAAAAAATAAAAATCAATCAAGGCAAGCACAAGAATTTATATAGATCACTATTAGTCCTCTTTGAAAACAATAGATCTCTAATCTATGCATTGAATCTACTACATCTCAGCCTAAGCATACTTAGATATTTGTGTTCAATAATTTGCATATTGTCCAACTAGTAATAAACATATCTGTGATGGATATAGAAAATAGACCATGGATCTCTGCATTAGATAGACTCAAAACAAGATGTATATTGAACCAAATAATTTGTTATCAATATCAATCTCATAGAACTTGTTGACTCTTTCTATGCTCTCAAATATTGCATCAATCCATTGGTGCGATCTTGCTTCAAAGACAAATCTCAAAATAGTTCATCAAACACACACAACAACTAAGTTTTTTAATTTCCTTTTATAGCTTTGTTATCCTCCAATACCTAAGGCCAAAACTATTTTTTTCAAGATACCACAGGAAAGGAAACCAAAGTATTAATTTGCTAACTTGTTGACTAGATCAATTCCATTCCCACATGCACTTGGTTTTTTATTTTCTTTACCTACAGACGTGGCCACACCAATGATGAAGAAAATTTTTGGCTAAAATAGTTCCAAACGCCCTCATGGGCCTTCCACCGTGTGACTAAAACCTTATGACTGCCCTACTAAGCCTTCTTTTGTGCAATTGAGTCTTGGACTAGGAAAATACCTTCTTTTATCAAGAAAAACCTTTTCATGCTTTTTCCTTATGCTATATAACACCTACGCAACTAATTTTAGCCTTTGCTATACCTTAGTAACCCTTTGTAAGCCTATACCTCTTCCTGCACTTTGCACAACTCCCTGCATAACAACTTTAACCATCATACCATCATAAATAGGAAATCCACACAATCCATACAAACTACAATGACATCAGTGTAGGTTTCCATCATTGGCAACACCATATCCATACTGCCAAAAGGCTGAAAGTTTGAATGAGCTCCTTGATGTTGAAAGGATATATGGTAATAGAATTGGTCCTGGATTTGAGTCTAAGTCTATCTTAGTCATTGATTTGAAAGGAAAGAGATTGATTACCTTTGTAAAATAAGCCAAAAATGGTGATAGTGCAACAACAAAAGATGGGTCAACGCAGCCACAAAGAGACAATGGATGTGCGTAGTCCAATATGAAATAAGATACAAATCAACAACAACAAAATAAAAATAGGAATTCAACTCAGGAAAATACAAACAATACTAGAGAATAAAATTAAAATACACCAAGAAACCCATCAAAGATTTAGAAATTAATTTTCTACTAGGTATACTGAGATATATCTAGTATATTGTTTAACATGCCCAATTATAGGCATAATGCAGGGAATTGTAGGGTGAATTTATCATATAGACAAATCAGGTTGAGGAGAAGAAATTATCAACAAATATTCAGCTAATGAGATAGAGGATGAGAAGACCCAGGTACATTAATCCATTTACTATTTTGGATCATTTGATTCAATTCTATAACTTTCAAAATTTTGGCCATAAAGTAGTTGATTATAGACTAAACAATAAAAGATTTGATCGAGTCACTGAGAAAACAAGAAAGGAACCTAAAGTCTAGAAAGAAAAGGATAATTCATAGCAATGTAACATTGTTTTATATGCTTAGAATGAAGGTTGTTATTGGTATGTTGATAATGGTTGTTCTAGGCACATGCCAGGAGACAAAAGTAAGCTTTTGTCATGGAAACTAGTTGAGAAATGTAACATGACCTTCAGAAATAATGCTCCTGGTAAGATTGGTTGCAAAGGAGTTTTCAGTCTAGCCAACAGAAGAGGTAAAGTGAAGAATGTTTTATTTTTGATGGGTTGATTCATAACTTGCTCAATGTGTCTTAAATGTGTGACCAAGGCTATGATGTGATTTTAAAGGCTAAAAATTATCAAATCAAGTTTGCAAGTGTTGGAGAAGTTGTAATTGAAGTTGTAAGAAAAACAATAATGTCTATGTCCTAAAAGAAAAGATAGAGAGTTATTTTTTGTCAAATATTAATGAAATTTGGCTATGGCATACAATAATTGGACATTTGATTTTTTATGAGATGGCTATATTGGGAAAGAGGAATGCTTTTAAACACCTACCAAAGCTTTCAAAGCCTGAGAATAATATTTACAAGTCTTGTCAGTTGGGAAAGCTAATTCGGGTACCTTTCAAGTCTAAGGTGATATCATCATCTAGGCTATTGCAACTAGTACACATGGACTTATGTCATCGTTCAAGAATACAAACAACCATAGGTAAATTGTATTTTATGTTTATCATTGATGATTTCAGTAGGATGACGTGGGTTGCATTCATCAGGGAAAAATTAGAATCTTTTGAAAAGTTTAAAGAATTTAAATCCATGGCTATGAATGGAACTTATTGTAAAATAAAGAGCATAAGGTCTGATAATGGAGGTGAGTTTACTTCAAAATAATTTAATTATTTTTGCAAGAAACATGGAATCCAAAGGCAATTTACTATAGCAGAGACTCCACAAGAAAATGGTGTAATGGAGAGAGAAAATAGATCAATTAAGTGGTTATCTAGAGCTATGATGGTAAAAAGAACTGTCCAACAAAGATTTTCGATAGAAGCCATTCACATAGTAGTTGTGATACTCAACAAAGCACACTTTAGGCCAAATAGTGATAAGACTCCATATGAGCTTTGGTAATGTAGACCTACAACAGTGATGCATTTCAGTGTTCGAAAGCATGTGCTATATAAAAATGAATGTTGAAAAGTTTGGTAAGTTTTATGCAAGGGCTAATGAAGGTATTTTTCTTTGATATTCTTGGAACAAAAAGGGATATACATGTTGGCATTATCACTAATGTGCTATCCTTGATGGCAACATATTTGATAAATATGTCAACATGATGATAGCAGAATGAGTATACAGGTTAGTAAAGAGAGATTGGATAAAGGAATATTGGTTCAGAGACAAAGGGATGATAAAGGAAAAGTGTAAGAAAATATACACAAGTCCTATGAACAAAGACCACGTACATACCTGGGTATGGTGAAGAAAAGTCAGGTACAATTTGTGCACCATGGTATTCTCAATACTAGGGGTCTTTACCATGGTATTGGCCCATAGTAATCAGATCGACAATATATATTCGATAACGTCAACAAATACTATTGACGTTACTAAGGTATTGGCCTAAGGTATTGGCTAAGGCCTAAGCTATATAAGGAAATGGAGATCAAAGTGCTATGTGTGCAAGTTATGGGTTATTAATGAATGGTTTGATTTGAAATAGGTGTGCACCAAGGAGCATGAAGGAGGTTCATATTTAATAGATCTGAAAGCATTGTAGTGACTAATAAACATGCTTTCTTGATCCTTTATGATTATGACTAACAATGATAAATTTGTGATGGTAATGATACTCTGACATGAACATGTGATAGTAAGGGTTGTGAAATATGCTTTGTGATTACAGTGAAGGAATGATTTAGTAATTGCATATTTGTATATAGGTTTCTTTAGGAAGGTCGTATATATACGCGGATCTACTTCGGGAGGGTCGCATATACATTCTGTAAAAGTTCAAAATCTATATGTAGGTATGAAGTATTAAAAGCGTGTACATATGTGGGTGTCCTTCATAAGGGTCTCGTACAGATGCTAAGGTTTTGAAGTATGAATTATTAATGATGGTTGATCAATTCAACTATGTTTGCTCTTGTCTAGCAATGCTGTCTCTCTCATAATTATTTGTGTTTAACAATACTAGTTGGGTTGAACTGATGAAATGTTAACTAAGTGATGATGCTATTGTATAATGATCTGTATTTGGTTCTATGATCTGTGATGGGTTTATTATGCAATATAATTATTGTTTTAGTGTGACAATGATTCAAATTCAAGTATCAATATTTTTTAGATCTATGTGTGGGTATTCTTCAGGAGAAGCACATACATACACAGGTATGACTAAGAACAATAGTGTATACAATCTAATGTATGCTTGATCACAGATTATAATGGAAGAAATTAGTTTCTATGATGGGTACGAGTGTTTTCTTTGGTATATTGATGACTGGATATGAATTGGCATGATCTATTGTGATCTACTTTGATCTAGTTGCATTGGTTAAAATAGTTGATTTGATGATTCAGTTGGTTCAGTATTTGAGTAATTGATTTCAAAATAGTTGAAAGCGGATCCAGTTTGAAACATTCTAAAAAGCGATCCATAAAGAGTCGAGGATCACTGTCTTCAGAAAGGGATTTGTATCTCCCTTCCACTAGGAGTTGGAAAATGTTTGAAGGTTGGAGCCTTCTATAGGTAAGAGTCTGTGTACTAGTTAAAAATCTACATGAGTACAAAATTTTAAGAATATTTTTTTAATAAAAGGAGACAGAGATGACATCGAAAATGGTTTTCTCTCACGTTGGGTTTCCACCTAAAATCCTAGTCTTCATGTGTGTTGTTGTGTTTCTTGTGTGTTGATGATCTATATGCTCTTTAATGCTCATAGTTTATACTTAATACATGTTTAATGAAGTAGTGAAGCACTAGTTAAAGATTAACATATGACGAATTATATGTAAATCTATTTGACTAGATATATGTAGTTTTCCTTCATCATAGTCCCGTGCATAAGCAAGTTCACTGAATAACAGTTGCGTATAGAAATTGGAATAAGAAAAGTAAAGTAGAAGTAAGTTTTAAAATATTGATTCAACCACCCCCCCCCCCACCACTACCCACCCCCCCTCTGCCACCCCACCAAGTACTTTTCCTAACAATTGGTATCAAAGCAGGTCCTTTAGAAGAAGCTTGATCACTTGAAGGAAGATTCATCAAGATGAGAAATCAAGAGGGAGTAGAATTTATCAGGCCACCATTTTTTAATGGATCCAACTTGGTTTTATGGAATGTTAGAACAAGAAATTATTTATAGTCACTTGGAATTGATTTTTTGGAAATCATTGAAGGAGGCTATCAATATACATCCTCCATTCCCACAGGTGAAGCAAAAAGGAAAAAATATGAGACCAATGCAAAGGTTGTCAACAATATGTTGGGAAGCTTGGCAGAATCAGAATTTGTAAAGGTCATGCAACTAAATACCGCAAAGGCTATATGGGACAATATCATCCAAATCTATGAAGGTGACACTAAGGTAAAGAGTGCCAAACTCCAAACATTTCAAATTCAATATGAAACCCTCAGAATGCATAGTGATGAAATTATTGTAGGTTTCTTTCTTAGAGTAGATGAGATAGTTAATTCAGTGATAAATCTTAGTGATGAAGTAAAATAATCAATTCTTGTTGAGAAAATCCTCATATCTCTAACCCCAAAATTTGATTCGAAATTCTCTACCATTGAAGAAATGCAGGATTTGAAGTACCTTACTGTTGAACAACTTCATGGGATCTTAACAACATATGAAATGAGAAATGGAGGTCATTCATATATCAGAGAAGAAACATTCAAAGTTACTTCTAAAGGAAAAGAAAAGGAAGAGCTTAAGTAATAAAGTTATGTATCATATGAAGAAGAGGCGAACTTTCTAAAGAAACTCCAAGTAGGAACTATGATATTTAGAGGTAAGTTTCCTTTCAAATGTTTTGCTTGTGGAAGAGTTGGTCATTATGCTGCTAAATTCCCTTATAAAGAAAACCATCAGAAGAGGAAAAAATATGAATAAGTAAACTTTATAGGAACGTTTGGAAACAAGAAAAGTTTCTACATTCATGTAGATAGTGATGGTCTTTCAAATGATGAAGAAGGTGAGTGTGATTGAGAATATCAATTACTTATGGTATTTGAAGATTAATATATTGATTAGTCTAATGATGTTTTTATGGATTCCTTAGAAGAAAATGATAATCTCATTGAAGAAATAATTCAACTTAAAATTCATTTAGAAGAAGCTAAATTAGCAGAAGACGCATTTAAGAAACGAATTCTAGAAAAGGAGAGGCATAATGAAAAGTTAGAACTACAAATAGTAAGTCTAAGAAAGGAAATTCAGAAAAAAAAAAATATAAACCTTAGATTTTCTAAAGGATTCAAGACCCTGGAAGAAATCATAAAAGCACAATTCTCTCCTCAAATAAAAACAAGTCTTGGATACAATGGAAAATCATCAAAGACTGTAAAATCTTCTTAAACATGTACAATAAGATATCTCAATGTAGTAAAGGGAGACAATCCATAAAAATCGAGCTCTCGGGAAAGGAATGAGGGATCAAATGTCTCTAAGGTAAATTATCCTTACTACAATCAAAAGGGAAACTACATAGAAAGGTATTATACTCCCATAAACTTCTACTTCAATGGTCAATGCTTCACTTGTCATAATTTTGGTCATAAGGCTACTCAATGTGTCGCTTATAAAACTATCATGACTAAAGAAGCAAGAAAAAACGAATGAGATTGGATTAAACAAATACTCTTACAATACTTTTTCACGTCTCCAAGATGAAAAATAATGTTCCTTTTGCAATAACTTTGGGCATAGAGAGATTGAATGAAGGGGAAGAATGAGACAAACTCTTTATAATGAACAAAAGACAACAACATCCAAGGTATGGAAAGAGAAAACCATAGAATCTGAAAATTGTGGTTTAGCTTTGTATGCAGGAGATCAAGAAAATTTGTGGTACATTGACAGTGGATTCTCAAATCATATGAAAGGTGATAAAGATAATTTTATGTCCTTTAATGAAATAAAGAAAGAAAGCAACGTAACTTTTGGAAATAAATCACCTGCTGTTATCAAAGGGAAAGGATTTGTTTTGCTAAATGATAAGGTTAAAGATGGAAATGTTTGTTTGTTGATGGATTAAGACATAACTTGTTGAGTGTTAATCGATTGCATGACCAAGGGCATGAAGTTGTTTTTAGATCTAAGAATTGTGTGGTACGAAATTTCGATATAGGTAAGATCATAATAAAGGGAAGAAGAAATCCAGGTAATCTCTATGTCTTGGAAGGTAATCGAGAGCATTATTACTTGAGAAAATCAGAAGAAGGTTGGCTTTGACACAAAATATTGGGACATCTAAGCTTCACCCAATTACACAAGTCAAGCAGAATGGGAGCAGTACATGACTTAACATCTCTCTTCCAAAAACAACATATGAAAATCATGTCAATTTAGTAAGCAAACTAGAGTTTATCTTAAAGCTAAAGAAGGTACTTCAAGTAAGCCACTTGAACTCATTCATACTGATTTATGAGAAATAAGTCTCCTCGAGGTAAATAATACTTCATATTATTCATTGATGAGTTTACCAGAATGTATTAAATTGGCTTATTGAAACATAAATATGAAGCATTTGATAAACTTAAAGTATTCAAAGCTCCATTAGAAAATGAGTTAGTCTTAAAAATAAAATGTCCTAATTCTAATAGAGGAGGAGAGTTTAGTCAGATGACTTTTTCAACTTTTGTGAAGAACATGGTATCAAGAGGCAATTTTCTATAGCTAAAAATTCACAACAAAATCCACCAAATGGCATGTGCCATGCTTGATGAGTCCATAACACTTCATACCTTATGGGGAGAAGAAACAAACACAACCATAAACATCCTCAACAAAACCCATATTTGGGTAAACAATGATTAAACTCCTTATGAACTATGGTTTGGTAAGCCTGCAACTGTCAAATATTTTAGAGTTTTTGGAAGCAAATGTTACATAAAGAATAATGATGATAAAGTTGGAAAGTTTGAACCTAGAGATGATGAAGAAATTTTCCTTGGATACTCCTATAGAAGAAAAGGATATAAATGTTATAATAAAAGGCTTCAAAAGATTGTTGAATACATTGATGTTGTAATTGATGAAACATCCACAGGTACCAAAAGGGAAGCACGAGAAGATGACAAAATTGTTCCTACAACAAGCTAAAAGGATGTAGGAGAGGGAATTAATGAACCACCAGAAGAAGGAATTGAAAGAAAAGAAGAATAAAAAAAGAGTCCTTCAAGCTATGTTCAGAAAAATCATCTAGAATATCAAATACTAGGTGAAAAAGAAGTTTGAGTACAAACTAGAATAACTCTTGTTACTACGAGTTATCTAGACTTACTTGTTGGGTGTGGAGCCTGATTATATTCTTTATTTAGAGGTATCGCCACATTGGACCCCAGTTTGTAATGTGGTGGAAACATCGCCCTTAAAATATACACCACTAGGGTCGTCCAGGGGGGGCGACGACGATTATTTGGAGCACCCCCCCGGTGGGGGATCGGGGGTAGCACCCCCAAAGCTAAAAATAGATCTAAAATTGTCTTGTAAAATGTTGTAATTTCGTAGTCAATTTGGGCCGTTCATTAGGAGGAGATCTAATGGTAGAAGCTATGTTTAATTTAGGGTTTTTTGCCCTAGAAGGCAACCTCTCACTATATATGAGGGAATTGTATTGCATCTATGCAGATCTATATTTTGAGTGAGAAAGAGAGAGGAGATTTGAGAGAGAGAAGAGGGAATTATAGTGGATCTACCGTAGGTTGTATCTCTTTAGTTTGCTCGATAATATAATAGGAAGGACCGGCTGTTTCTCTATGGATGTAGCCCAAAATTGGGTGAACCACGTATATCTGTGTCTCTCTTATTTTATGCATGTTCTGTGTTTATATTTATGCAATATATTTTATGTGTTCCATTGCTCTGTAATATATAATTTTCTAACAACTGGTATCAGAGCCAAAGGTCTATTTGGTTGATAAAATTGTAGGAGATAAGGGTTCCTGGTTCAAGTGGGAGAAATGGCGGAAGATGGTAGGTTTAGGGTCGAAAAAATTAACGGCCAAAACTACCAGTTGTGGAAGATGCAGATGGAAGATTATCTATATCAGAAATATCTGTACCTACCATTGAGTGGAAAGACAAAGAAGCCAACGAGTATGACAGACACAAAATGGGATATTCTCGACAGAAAGGCACTTGGAACAATACGGCTGTGCCTAGGAGCGTCGGTAGCCTTTAATATTTCAAAGGAAATGACAACAGAGGTTTTAATGTTGGCATTGGAAAAATTATATGAAAAAACCTCGGCCTCAAATAAGGTATTTCTTATGAAGCCTTTATTTAATATGAAGATTTCGGAAGGTGGATCTGTTGCTGATCATTTAAATGAATTTAATACAGTTACCAGTCAGTTAAGTTTTGTAGGGGTAACTTTTGAAGATGAAGTTAGGGATTTGTTATTTCTATGCTCATTGCAGAAATTTGGAATGGTTTAGTTGTGGCCATTAGTAACTCCATCTCAGGATATAGTACTTTAAAGTTTGATGATGTTGTCGGTGCAATCCTTAGCGAGGAAATGTGATGGAAAAAATCTGGTGAGACATCAGGTAATGCTTTAACTGTAGAGACTAGGGGAAGAAAAATGTAAAGAGGAAAGAGCCCAGGATATCATAGTAAGTCAAGGAAAGGAAGATCCAAGTCTAGATCGGGGATGGTGTGCTGGAAATGAGGGAAGAAAGGACACCTGAAGAAAGACTGCATGTCTCGGAAGGGAAAGAAGGAGATGTGCAGCAAGAAAACAATCATAAAGTGAATGTGACAAATGATGTGTTGCAAGATGATTTGATTCTTTCATTAGAAAATATTATTGATGCATGGGTGGTAGATTTAGGTGCCTCATTCCATGCCACACCTGATAGGAAACATTTTCATGATTATGTTCAAGGAGATTTTGGACAGGTTTGATTTGGTGATGATAAACCCCGTAAAATCATTGGAATGGGTACAAGTTTCATAAAACAACAGAACAAAAATCAATGGATATTGAAGGAGGCAAGCCATGTTCCAGATCTGAAGAAAAATCTGATTTCAATAGGGCAGTTGGGAGGTGAAGGCTATGCGACTAATTTTACAGATAAAACCTGGAAGGTCACTAAAGGAGCCTTGGTAATAGCAAAAGGAGAAAAGGTTGGTACATTGTATTTATGCATTGGTATTTCTAATTTTGTTAATGCTTTAACCTCTACAGGATAAGACATGACATTGTGGCATCATAGGCTCGGGCACATGAGTGAGAAGGGGATGTAGATGCTTCACTCAAGAAATTTGTTGCCAGGTTTGAAGCGTGTTGATCTAAAATTCTATGAAAATTGTGTCTATGGAAAATAGAAGAGAGTCAGATTCCTCAGAGTTGGGAAAGAAAAGAAGAGCAAACAATTAGAGATTGCACATATAGATGTATGGGGACTTGCTCAAATATCATATCTCGGTGGCTCTCGTTATTATGTTACTTTTATTGATGATGCAACCAGAAAAACCTAGATTTATTGTATTCGAAATAAATTTGATGTAATTGATACTTTCAAGAAATGGAAAGCTTTAGTTGAAAGTGAGATAGGAAAAAGGTTGAAGTGTCTTAGTTCAGACAATGGAGGTGAATATTGCAGCAAAGAGTTTGATAGGTATTGTTCAGATAATGGAATTCACAGAGAGAAGACAGTTTTAGGAACACCACAAGGAAATGGTGTGTCAGAAAGGATGAACAGGACAATCATGGAGTGTGCAAGGTGCATGAGATTGCATGCAGGATTGCCTTTACAATTTTGGACAAATGCTGTAGATACCATTGTTTATCTAATAAACAGAGGGCCTTCATGTTCCTTGGATGATGGTATTCCAGAGGAGGCATGGACAGGTAAAAAGGTAAACTACTGACTTTTAAAGACTTTTGGTTGTGAAGCCTTTGTCCACATTAATAAAGAAAATAGAACAAAGCTTGAGGAAAAATCAAAGAAATGTACTTTTATTGGATAAGGTGTTAGTGATTTTGGTTATCGCTTTTATGATTATGAAAAACACAAAATAATTAGGAGCATAGATGTCATATTCAATGAAAAGGTTTTGTATAAGGATCAGATGTAGGAAAAGAAATAGCAAAAAGAAAACAGAGAGTACGCAATGCTTGATGATATCACAAAAAAAGTGAAGGTGCCTGAAAATCATAATGATCAACAGCCAGAACAAAAACATCAACCACAACAACAACAAGCACCTCAAACACCTAAAAGTGGTGTTAGAAGATATACTAGGATAAATAGACCCCTTGAACGATACTCTCCTTCATTATATTATGTATTATTGACTGATTCTGGTGAACTAGAGTGTTACTAAGAAGCAGTGTAGGTAGAAACTAGGAAGAAATGGGAGCAAGCCATGAAAGAAGAGATGGACTCCTTAGTGCATAACCAAACTTGGGACTTAGTTAGGTTACCTGTAGGTAAAAAAACATTGCAGAATAAATGGGTTTACAGGTTGAAGGAAGAAGATGGAGGTAGAAAAAGGTATAAAGCTAGAATTGTGGTGAAGGGGTTTGCATAGAAAAAGGGTATAGACTTTGATGAGATATTTTCTCCTGTTGTTAAAATGACTTCAATTAGAACTATTTTAAGTCTAGTAACAACTCAAGATTTTCATCTTGAGCAGTTAGATGTAAAGACAACCTTTCTCCACGGGGATTTGGAGGGAGATATATATATGCAGCAACCGCAAGGATATGGGGTAAAAGGGAAGGAGAAACTAGTGTGCAGGTTGAAGAATAGCTTGTATGGCTTAAAACAGGTTCCAAGGCAGTGGTATATAAAATTTGACAGGTCTATGTTTGAACAAGGTTATACTAGATGTCACTCTGATCACTATGATTATCTCAAAAGGTAAACTGATTGTAACTATATTATATTGTTATTATATGTAGATGACATGCTTGTTGCAGGAAATAAATGTGCTCAAAAGAAAATTGACACTCATTTTCCATGAAGGATTTGGGTGCTGCAAAACAAATCCTTGGTATGAGAATAACTAGAGACAGGAAGAATTGCAAATTAACATTCTCTCATGATGAGTACATACAAAAGGTGTTGAAAATGTTAAATATGCAGAATGAAAAACTAGTTAGTATACCTTTGGCTAGCCATTTCAAAATAAGTAAGGAGGTGTGTGCCAAGACTCAAGAAGAAATGGCTTATACGTCTAAAGTTCCATATGCATCAGCAGTTGGAAGCTTAATGTATGCAATGGTCTGCACAAGGCCTGATATTGCACATGTAGTGGGAGTTGTAAGAAGGTACATGAAAAATCCAGGAAAAGAACATTGCATGGTGGTGAAGTGGATTCTCAGGTATTTGAGAGGTACCACAAATCAAGAATTATGCTTTGGTGGTTCAAACATTGCTCTACAAGGATATGTTGATGTAGATATGGTGAGTGAGAGAGATAACAAGAGGAGGACCATAGGGTATGTGTTTAATGTATGTGGAACAGCTATCAATTGGGTTTCAAAATTGCAAAGTGTTGTTACACTCTCAACAATGGAAGCAAAGCATGTTGTTGCTACAGAGGCTAGTAAAGAAATGATTTCGTTACAAAGGTTTCTAGCTGAATTGGGTAAGAAGCAGGGGTTGGGTAGGTTATACAGTGACAACCAGAGTGCCATACATCTTGCAAAGAACTCTGCATTTCATTCCAAGAATAAACATATACAGCTCAAGTACCATTTCATATGGTCAGTATTGGAAGATGGACAATTGAAGCTAGAAAAGATACACACTAGCCAAAATCTTGCAGATATGTTAACTAAGTTGTAACTAGGGAGAAACTGAGATTCTGCTCAGTTTCAATTGGTCTTCAAGTATGATGAATAAGATGAGACACAATGAGGTCGAAAGTGGAGTCATTGTCCAACAAATGAAGCAATGGTGGAGTTGCTATAATTAGTCTCCAAGTGGGAGATTGTTGGGTGTGGATCCTGATTATCTTCTTTATTTAGAGGTATCACCACATTGGACCTATTATCACTCCAAGAAACTCTCCTAGGTTGTAGCTCGGAGATGCCTGGTAACATATAATCTTCAATATTGTTCTAGGAACTATTGGAATGGATGATGGTTTGGTTCAAGCCAGATAACCACTTCAACTCTGTTTTCACTCTAGACATGCATGAACACGCTCAGCCTACAAGGCTTTAGACCACTAATGCTCAATAGTTTGTAGATTAAGTGAATGAATGAAGAATACTAACCATACCAGCCAGTGAATGAAGCTTGCAACTCTAATTTATCTAAGCAGAGATAAGATGATAGTTATCTAGCATTAGACATAGGAGGAAACATGAATAAACCTATCCAAGTGCAAGTTTAGAATAGAGGGAAAATGGACATTGAACATATAACAGCAAAAGAAGCTTGTATTACTAAAAATGAAGATGAGACGCTGCAAGGAACATAGTATCTATAGTCTCTAGAAGTTGAACCCTGATTACATATTTCTTTTAGCTATTTATAGCTCTTTACAATGCTCTCCATACCTTTAGGGTTGGAGTTGTCTTAATCTATCCCCTACTGTCTTTAACTGCCTGATTGCGTACAAGGACACAATTCTCCTTCCATCATGAAAACGGTAATTAATTCTGGTACAAAGTTGCCCGATTAGGTGGCCGGTTTGATTGTGCCAATGGATCTCCATGACTGTTTAATTTTTTTTGCTGGATCGTTCTCTGTCCTTCTTCCTTTGGCCATGCTTTCTATTAATTTAGGTTAGTGGTTTGACTATTACAATACTGTCAGAGTTGACCACCTTCTTCCTCAGGTAAGTGATAGGGAGTGGAGTATGAGGTGCATGGGCAGAGGGACGTGCCAAATCAGACGGATGGAGAAATGATAGAGCGGAAGAGGGCAAGCGGGAGCGATTATGGATGAGGGCCATTGGATCACGGGGAAGGCATGGTGGAGATCGAGCGCAGGAGCCCTGAGGTCGTGGCAAGAGTGGAACATGTCCGAGCCGTTAGATCTCGAATGAGTAGGTCGGATGGCTATTGGGTGCAGGAGATGCACGGATGATAACACCTGGGGGTGGTTTTGTTTGGGCAATTATGGTTTCTTTCGGAAGGGCATTGGGGGGTAAGTGGTAAATGGCGGAGTTTGCTTGATTCCATTTAGTGGATGGCATGAAGCAGCGGAAGAGAGAGAAAAGCCGCCTTTATCGGGGGAGTATTCCTTTCGCTTGTTGCTTGCACGATATGGGTAACAGTCGTTAGATCTCACGAGGAATGATCGGGCATGTTTTGTTGATCGGGTCAAATGTGGGTCGTTGGATCGGCGGGGGAAGATCAATGGCGGAGGTACAAGATGTCCTCAGGAAATGTGCAGAGGGCGCGTATGGGCAGAAAGGTAAGGTTTTGTAGGGGGTTTTGTGTTACTTTTCTTAAGGCTAAGGTGAAAGAGGGTTTTGTCGGGATGTGAGGGTTGGGTTAGGAAACGAGCGGAATGAAATGTAAGTGGAAGAGTGAGGAAAGAGGGGTAATGGCCCATGTGGGGCCCTCTTTAGGACAACAAAGCAGACCATGTCCTTCCTTCAGCCTTCAAAACGTCAGCGCTGCACCTCAGGGCTAACACTGGCTCCTTTTGGGGATGAAAGCCTCCCTGTGAGGTTTCAAGAATGGTAGACCACTGCCTTTCTAGTAAACAACAAGATTAAATCTACTACATAGTGCTCCATTGGGCATGGAGTCTAACTAATATGAAATAAAACTGAAAAACATATTTACAATACCAAGGCTTTAAATCCTTAAACAAAATAAAGTTTCAAAAAATGCCCATTGACTGGGCCATCAAAAACACCTTCCCCCTCTAAATTTTGCAAAGTGAAAGTGTTGTTCATCTGAGCTCGAGCAATGATAAATGGTCCTACCCATAAGGCATCAAATTTACCATGGCTTCCCTTCTTTTCCTTCAATGCATCCCATTTGAGAACCCAATTGCCAACCTAAAAGCTATCCATCTTTTCTTTTTTATCAAAGACCTCCTTGATCTTCTTTTGATGCAATACTGACTTCTCAATCAGTTGATCTCTGATCTGGTGAACTTCAACTAAGTCACTCATTCTCCTTGCCATGTCACTTTCCTCATCCTTCTCCTCTTGTAAGAATTTGGCCACAGGGAGGGTCAATTGGATTGGAAAAACAACCTCAATACCATACACCAACTTGAATGGGGAATTGTCTATGGATTTCTTGATGGTAACTCTGTCAGCCCACAGTGCAAACTTCAACTTGGAATCCCAGTTTTGTTTGTTGTCTTCGAGTAGTTTTTTGATTATCCTTACCAGGATTTTATTGGATGATTCTGCCAACCCATTTCCTTGAAGATAGTATGAAGTAGAATGTACTAATCTAATTCCCATTAATTCACACATGTCCACCAGCTCCCTTGCTCTGAAAGCTGCTGCATTATCAGTAACTATCTTGGTAGGGCAGCCAAATCTAGTAAAAATATTCTCAGTTAAGAACTTCATGACAACCTGGTGATCAACCTTCTTAGTGGGTATGGCTTCAATCCATTTGGTAAAATAGTCAGTGGCTACCAAAATCCACCTATGCTGGCCACTGGAATGTGGATTAATCTCCCCTATGAAATCTAAACCCCATTACTGGAAGGGACCATCGGTGTGTATTGGCTCCAGGGGAAAGGATTTCAGCTATTGTCTTCCTGCAAACCTCTCACATTTGTCACAAGACTTCACAAATGAAAATACATCAGAGAATAGAGTAGGCCAATAATACCCAGCCCTTAGGATCTTGTGGGCTGTGGTTTTCCAATAGTGATGCCCTCCATAGATGCTAGAATGAAACTGGTGCATGACTTCCACAGATTGTTCTTTGTCTAGACATCTCAAGAGGATTCCAGATGGGTCCCTCCAATAAAGTAGGTTCTGATTAATACAAAACTTGGCTACTTTGAGCTTGATGGTCCTAGCCTGACTTGAGCTAAGCCCTAGAGGGACTTCGAGCTTCAACAAGAAATGAGATATACTGGAATACCACTCACAAGTAGCTAAATTCTCAGCCAATGACTAGTTCTGCCCTTGTTCTTCTGTTGCTTCCTCTTCCTGTTCAACATTTGAATCTGCACCTATGCAATTTATGTCTAGTAGACTGCAATTTTCCTCAGCCATAAGTTGAGCTAGGCCTTGGCCTTTGACAAGCTTGGTGGATTTTACTTCTATGATGAATTCTATGAGTTTTGCAATCCACTTGGCCCTTCTTCCATCAACATCTCTGTGTTAGGACATCCTTTACTGATGCTGAAGGTACATAGGCAACTGCTTTTGAGTGCAGAATGTATATTTGGAATGCTTTTAAATACTTTATGAGCGCATATGCCTATTTTTCGATGAGCTCATACCTTAATTCAGTGTCCCTCAAAGTTTTGCTGAAGAAGGTCACTGGGTGTTCTATACCTTCATCATTTTTCTGTAACAAGACTGCTGCAAGTGTATCATAAGAAGCGAAAGAGAAAATATAAAACTCCTTGGTGTAGTATGGGTTGACCAAGGTGGGAGCCTCCATGATAGCTCTTTTGATGGCTTCGAAAGATCTTCTTGCAGCCTCTATCCATTTTATCTCTGACCCCTTCTTTAGCATGGAGGTGATGTGCTTCACTAGTTCTGCAAAATTTGGAATAAACCTCCTCACAAAGTTAATCTTACCCAGAAAAGATTGAATGTCCTTTTTTGACCTTGGGATGGACAATGTCTGTATTGCTTGAACCCTTTCTGGATCAATCTTGACACCTACAACAGAAACAATATGTCCTAAAAGTTTGCCTTCTTCTAGAGCAAATTGTGACTTCTTGGGATTTATTGAGATTCCAAACCTTCTGCACTTCAAAAACACCTTATTCAAATGCTGCAAGTGTTCCATGTGACTGCTGGAAAAGACTATTATGTCGTCAAGGTAAATAAGGACAAACTTGTCCTTCTCTCCCGCAAAGGCTATGTCCATGGCCCTCTGAAAAGTAGCCCCAACATTCATCAGTCCAAAAGGCATCTTGGAGTACATGAAAGTGCCCCAAGGAGTAGTGAAGGAAGTCTTCTCTTGATCCTCTGGGTGTACAACAACCTGATTGTAACTTGAGAAACCATCTAAGAAAGACATGACTCTAGCCCCTAAAACTTTTTGCAGCAAATGTTCCATCTTGGGCAGGGGGTAGTTGTCTTTCTTAGAGCACTTGTTCAGATTTTTGAAGTCAACACAAAGCCTGATTTCTCCATTTTTCTTTCTTACTACCACCAAGTTAGCTATCCATTTTGAATACCTTAGGGGGACTATGATCTTGGCAGCCAATAGTTTCTTAATTTCTTTTTCAATCAAAGGTAGTAATAGAGGGCTGATAGGTCTCAGCTTCTGCTTAAAAGGGATGGTGTCTTTCTCCAGTGGAATCTTATGCTGGATGATGTTTTTGTCATAAGTCTTAAGGTCACTGTATTCCCAGGCAAAGACATCAGCAAATTGCTTCATCAAGTTGCAATATTTAGAACGTTGGGCAGCGGACAAGGGGGTGGATAGATTTACGTACTTTGGGTGATCTGGACTCCCTATATTGTGTCTGTGGACTACAGACTCATTCTCTTTTTGGGCAGGCTTATAAGGTACATCATTATGATCAAACAACTTCTCTAGAGGCACCAGCCCTTTGGGTATATGGTTACTAGGTAGTTGTACAATGTTGTCTTGACCAATTTTGTTTCTCAGCTGGGATTGATGGCATTCCTCCATGGCTTCATTCTCTTGATCAATTTGCATTTCAGAGAATTCATCAATGACTTGTAGAAACATATTGACCTCATCATCATCTTCAAAGACTTTCCAATACTTGACATTATCAGGTAATGACAGTCTGTATTTTACTTGGATTTCATAAGTCAATCTAGGAGGTAAAGGAGGAACAAACATACTAGCAGACATAGCAAGGGAATCAGCAAGCTGATTCTCAGCCCTAGGGATGTATGAAATACTAAAGCTGTTGAACGAATCCTTGAGCCTCCATACCTCATCTCTGTATGCTTTCAGCCTGGGATGCCTCGCCTGGAATGTCTTATTCACCTATTGAATAATAAGGTCTGCATCTCCAAACACCTTCAGATGCTTGATGCCCATTTCTTTAGCCGCATTCAAGCCTAAGATCAAAGCCTCATATTCTGCTATATTATTTGTGACTTGAAAAGTTAGCTTGAATGATAAATGTATGCATTCTTGTGTGGGAGATACCAGAACTACACCCACTCCTACAACTTCCCTAGAGCAAGCTCCATCAAAGAACATGTCCCAAATTTGTAGGCCTTCTTCTTCCATGATCTGACAAACTGGTTTCCTGAGCTGTATGGAGGCCAACTGGGATTGTTCCACTTGAAGAATACAGGCTCCAAAATCAGTGTCAACAACATAGATGGGATGATTAGTGGGATTCTTCTCATCACTGATGATATAGGCTAACTGAGCTTCCCTGTATAATCTCCTACTCTCACCTCCAAAAACTGGGACAGTAGCATAGGACAGATCGTTTTGTAACGTTCCTCCCAATCTTTTAATCCATCCCCTGGAAAGAAGCATGCCAAATTTAGTGGGAACATCTACTACTACTATATCCATCATCATGCTCTTCATGGGCAGCTGAGCCAAGGTGATGGCTAGGTCTTTCATTAGCCCCAGACATTTCACCTTTCTAGAATCAAAAGAAAACAAATCATGATAAGGCCTAGTGATGTTAAGGCCTAACTCATCCATGACGGACTTGGGCATTAGATTATGGCTGGCACCTATATCTAGCAGACGGTTGTGAAGGATATTATCATGGATAGTCAAGGAGACATAGAATGATGGGGAATTGTCATCAACAGGTTTAGTCATTGGGCTAATAACAACTGCAGGTTTGTCATCTTGTAAATTCACATATTCGTTTGATGCTTGTGTGGCCTTAAGCTCGAGGGCCTCAAGGATGGGTCTCTTAAAGGATACATTCTTCATTAGTTGAACTAGAGGTATAGATATTTTCAGCTTGTAGATTTCTGATTCAAAACTAAAGGGAGAAGGAGACTTGTCAGGGCCTCTTACCTCTTGAGCTGGAGCTTTGAGAATGATGGGATCAGCCGTTGGTTGTTTTTGCTTGTTAGCTTGTTGTATTGCAGGAAAAACAGCTCTTTGAATAGGGGTTTCCTTGGCATTGTTCATCTTCAACCTCATATTATATCTTTGCTGATCTTCGGTTTGCAGAATAGCCCCACCATCCCATTCTTGGCTGGTTTGGTCCTTGAGTAACGACTCTTCATAGGCAGCCAAGGTAAAAAAGGAAGCACTGCCTTTGTCTTCCATACAATGGATCTCATCATCTTCTTCAGATTGCTCCTCTTCCATGACTACATTCTGGAAATGGGTCTTCACTCTTTGGTCTTCCTTGGCCTGTTTGCCCATTTGCATGATCTGCAACTACACATTTGCTCTTCTATATGGATTCAGATTTCTAGGAGCAAAAGTATTAGGAATTCTTCCTTTCACAGGGAGCTGCTCCACTTTTAATTTGGAGATTTTAGAGGCTAGTGACTCTATCATCTTGGTCATCTTATCTATCTTGGGGTCTAAAGATGAGGAAGATTCACCCCTCTGTCTCCTTCGGTCAACATGTCCCTTGAGTTTTTCTACAGCCATGATGTTGGACTCTACCTCCAAGGTAGCATCCTGCATTTCAGCCAAAGAAGCACATCTTCTCTCCCTCAATAGTAGATAGAAATAAGAATTGAAGGCATTAGCATAGGTGAGCTTAGCAGAGGTAGGGGTGGGTTTCACTTCAGCTGGTATCTTGCTGTACATGTGGTTAAACCTTTTATTGAAATCAGAAAGTGACTCCCCATTTTCCCTTTTTAGGTTCCCAAACTCAGTATGATAGTAGAGCAGATCTTTCTTATCCCCCTAATTCTTTAGGAATACATCATCCAAGGCCTCAATATCAATTATAGATCTAGGGGTCAATTCTCTGAACCATTTTCTGGCCTCTCCATCTAGGCTTTGGACAAATACTCTCATCCACACATCATCTTCACTAATGTCCAGATTATTAGCATAGCTATAAAAGGACTCAAGATGTTCTTCAGCTGTAACTCCTTCAGTCCCAGTGAACTTAGGCATGTATTTATGATATTCTCCAGTAGGCATTGCATTCAAAGGAGTGGGCAGTACTAGAGGTCCATACCTAGCAGCTATGATTCTTTCCATTTTGGTGAGTGCTTGTGGACCTGCCATGGTTGTGGTGGATTGAAGAGTACTGGCAGTATGAATGATAGAGAGCTAAGGAGTGACTGACAGGACTAAAGGAGTATGAGGAACAAGAGGTGAGGTTTCCCTTGAGCTTAATGCAATAGGAGAACCTAACGAATAAGGATCTTTATGAACCTCTAAAAGTTTTTTTTCACTGCTAGTGTTAGAGGCTATACTCTCGACATGTATTTGTTCTATTACTAGCATTTCTTGCAAAGGTATAGAGGATAGTTTAGGTTTACCTAATCCTGATGCTCCTTTCTGTGATATCTTTCTTTCTTTGATAATCTTTTCAGGGTTAGGTACTGGGTCAGCTGGTGACTTCTAAGGATTTCTCTAAGTATGCCTCACAAACTGAGCCAGAACTATGAAGTGGAGTCGCCAAGAGGTTTGGCATCCAGTAGAGTCGCTAGATAGATGATTACAACAAAAAATGTGTCCAGAATTTGTCTATCATCAAAGATGGATCTGTGTCATCTCCTAGCGAAGCTGAGCTTCAATCTCCTCTCCCCGACAACGACACCAATTATGTTATCACTCCAAGAAACTCTCCTAGGTTGTAGCTTGGAGATGCCTGGTAACATATAATCTTCAATATTGTTCTAGGAACTATTGGAATGGATGATGGTTTGGTTCAAGCCAGATAACCACTTCAACTCTATTTTCACTCCAGACATGCATGAACACCCTCAGCCTACAAGGCTTTAGACCATTAATGCTTAATAGTTTGCAGATTAAGTGAATGAATGGAGAATACTAAGCACACCAACAAATGCATACATAACATATGATGGTCAGTTGCAGCCAGTGCATGAAGCTTGCAACTCTAATTTATCTAAGTAGAGATAAGATGATAGTTATCTAGCATTATACCTAGGAGGAAGCATGAATAAACCTATCCAGGTGCAAGTTTAGAACAGAGGGAAAATGGACATTGAACATATAACAAAAAAAGAAGCTTGTATTACTGAAAATGAAGATGAGACGCTGCAAGGAACAGAGTATCTATAGTCTCCAGAAGTTGAACCTTGATTACATCTTGCTTTTAGCTATTTATAGCTCTTTACAATTCTCCCCAGACTTTTAGGGTTGGATATGCCTTAATCTATCCCCTACTATATTTAACTGACTGATTGCGTACAAGGACACAATTCTCCTTCCATCATGAAAACAGTAATTAATTCTGGTACAGAGCTGCCCGGTTAGGTGGCTGGTTTGATTGTGCCAGTGGAGCTCCATGACTATTTAATTCTGTTTGCTGGATTGTGCTGTGTCCTATTTCCATTGGCCATGCTTTCTGTTAATTCAGGTCAGTGGTCTAACTATTACAATACTGTCAGAGTCGACCACCTTCTTCCTCATGTAATTGATAAGGAGTTGAGTACGAGGTGCAAGGGCAGAGGGACGTGCCAAATCAGAGAGATGGAGAAATGACAGAGTGGAAGAGGGCAAGCGGGAGTGATCATGGACAAGGGACATTAGATCACGGGGAGGGCATGGTGGAGATCGAGAGTAGGAGGCCTAAGGTCGTGGTGAGAGTGGAACATATCCGGGTTGTTAGATCTGAAGTGAGCAGATTAGATGGCTATCGGGTGGAGGAGATGCACAGATGATAATGCCTGGGGGTGGTCTTGTTTGGGCAGTTATGGTTTCTATCGGAAGGGCATCAGGCGGTAAGTGGTAAATGGCAGAGTCCACCTGATTCCATTTAGTGGATGACACGTAGTAGCAGAAGAGAGAGAAAAACCACCTTTATCGGGTGGGTATTCCTCTCGCTTGTTGCTCGCGCGATATGGGTAATAGTCGTTAGATCTGGTGGGGGTGATCTAATGGCGGGGAACGATCAGGCATGTTTTGTTGATCGGGTGAAATGTGGGCTGTCGGATTGGCGGGGGAAGATCAGCGGCAGAGGGACACAGAGGTATGAGATGTCCTTGGGAAATGTGCAAAGGGCGCGTATGGGTAGAAAGGTAAGGTTTTGTGGGGGATTTTGTGTTAATTTGCTTAAGGCTAAGGTGAAAGAGGGTTTTGTCGGGATGTGAGGGTTGGGTTAGGAAACGAGTGGAATTAAATGTAATTGGAAGAGTGAGGAAAGAGGGGTAATGGCCCATGTGGGGCCCTCTTCAGGAAAACAAAGCAGACCATGTCCTTCCTTCAGCCTTCAAAACATCAGCGCTGCGCCTCAGGGATAATAGGACCCTAGTTCGTAATGTGGTGGTAACACTGCCCGTAAAATGTATGCCACCAGGGGGGTCCAGGGGGGGCGACGAAGATTATTTAGAGTCCCCCCTAGTGGGGGATTGGGGGTAGCGCCCCCGAAGATAAAAATAGATGTAAAATTTCCTTGTAAAATGTTGTAATTTTCATAGTCAATCCAGGTCATTCATTAGGCAATGATTTGATGGAATAAGTTATGTTTAATTTAGGGTTTTTTCCCTAGAAGGAAACCCCTCGCTATATATGAGGGAATTGTATTGTGTCTATGCAGATCTATATTCTAAGCGAGAAAGAGAGAGGAGATTGTGAGATAGAGAAGAG